>JAODYD010000020.1:329089-557598 GCA_026262445.1 Bipolaris bicolor
TGTCTCCAATATTCCCGGCCGCTCGCCGCTCGCCGCCGCCGCGCGCGCGCGCCTCACCTCCCCCCCACACATGCCGTTATTCCTGGGCGCCTGCTCAAAAAGAACCGTGCGTGTAACCAAGAAAGAAAACCAAGATAATTCGCATGCTTGTATCTTATTACGGGGCTGTTAAGTCAAAATAACTAGCCGGGGGAGGCATAATCAATAGATCCAAGGACACAGAAAATACGAATACAAAAGTGGCATTATGGATTTCCCCACGTGATGGAAATTGGTGTCAATGCAAACAAGCGTGGTTATTTTTTTTTTTCAGGGTACAACGGGAACTAAGCAACGCAAAACCCCCACCCACGACGACTGAACCAGCACTTAGCTTGCATGAACAAGGCCGCCGTCTCGCAGCAAGCCCCCTCCCCCCCCCCATGCAGCGTGACAGGAGACAGGCGACGGGCGACAGGCGGACAGGACGAGCTTGAACATTTTTGGGAGGTGAGGACTAGAGGTGCATGTGCGAGGGCAAAGTGGGGTTTCATCTGCCCTGTCTTGCAGATATTGGCTGCCGTGGCTTGGACGCGACCAAGCGAAGGGGTCAAACGTTTGAAGAGATTCCTTTTCAGGCAGCGGTTGGAGCCTCGTCTCTCTTTCTAGACCGCCTTGGCAATTTTGCTCAAAGGAAATCACGGCTTGCGTGCATGAAATGAGCGTCGAAAATCGTTGCAACTTTTGATGAGGGTGGCTCGGGCGACGCGGGGATGCGACACGTACCTGCTCCTGCAGATCCCCCTGAGAGCGTTGCGTGGAACCCAACCATGCCAAGCACTGAGCCGACGACGGTGGGAATTGCTTCTGATTGAGGGGTGCAGGGGTTGCTGCCATCATGGCGCAACTTGTATGAACGAGGTTTGATTATTGGTCATGGCTGACGGCATGCTTTGGGAACGTGGGGTCTGGGAGTAGCGTCCAAACAGCGAGCTATGTTCAAGTCTGCGTAGCATCGACCAAGTCAAGATCAGACTCTTCATTTTGCTTGAAGATGCCGCGCGAGGGTACAGATGGCGATGGCTTGTGTGCCTTTTTGAAGAATTTGCTGAGCCGGAGCTGGCTGTCTTCCTCGTCGCTCCCAAAAACATCGTGAATCTTCTTGCCGCCTATTCGCGACGCATGTTCCAATCGTGCGCACATTCGCTCTACAGAGTTTTTGGTTTCTAAAATGGCAATGTCCACCACCGCGCCAGCTTCGACAATAGAATTGCCTAGAAGCTTGATCTGCTGCGCAAGTGCATCGATCTGCTCGTTAAACTGCCTAACCTCTGATGAAGCCGGTACTGGAGCTTGAACTGGAGAAGAGCCTGCTTCGGACGGTGCTGAACTTGACAACGGCTGGTACGGCACGGCCAGGAGCCCTGGTCCAATGGCGATGTCGAGAAGGGCTAGCCGGGCGGCGAGGTGGCCATAGTCAGTACTCTTGTTTATAAAGAAGTCGGGTGATTTTGCAACGTGGTCAAGTACAAGGTTATGTGCTGTGTGATCTGCAAGAGACGTGCTGACTGGTGTCGGGTGAAGCAGGAACGAAAGAGCCAGATGGCGCTGGAGGTATGCGGTCAATGGACACTTTGCTGGAAGGGCGCAGGTCAAGTTTCTCTGTAACACGGGATGAGTGATTTTGGTCAGTAGCTGGGGCATGATTGTGTTGAGCTGGGAGGCGATTAGAAAGGGTACATCGTCTTGTGGAGGAGGGCCTCCTACGCTTGATATCAGCTTGTTGTTGTCGGTGAAATTGCAAATAATGGCTTCCATGGCACCTTGCACAGCATACAGAATGTCAAAGTCTGCGGTAATACGGGTATCCAAACATACGTGACATAGTAGATAGAGTGCATGGCTGCGAGTGGCTGTTTGCAACCTGTGGATGTCAACGACAGTGTGTTTTGTCAGAACCTCTTGTGCTTACCATGGCGCGGCTCGAGTAAGCAGCCTAGTAATTGGTTTCAAAAATGGCGGAATAAATGTCTTGATTTCAGATTGCGGAACAGATTGCGGAAGCAGCTGAGTATTCGACTCGAGTTGTATGATGTTGGTACCTATGCTTTTGAATATAGCGTCGAGTCTTTGTGAGTCGAGCAGGTCATGGAGATGGGCATGGTGAGCCTTGTGAATGTTAGAAGTTGTTTTGCATTGAACATGGGTAAGACGCCACCTCGAGGATTTCAAGGTACTTGCAATTAAGCGCCTCATTTTGGTTACAGCAAACTGCAAGGATTAGTGGAGGAAAAACAATAATGAGGCGGTGCGCGTACTTTGATCAATCATCCATGAGGCCAGCTCTCTGGGAAGCTCTTGGATACGGAAAATGTGCTGTACAAAGCCGGCCATGAATGCCTGGTCTCTGGTGTCGGGCCGCTGGAAGTTTGAAGCCCAGCGATGCTGGGGAAGGACGTTGATGGGAAACTTGGTCTGCATAGGGATCGTGTCTACGTCATGTTCAAAAAAGTAAAAGACGGTTTCCATTTGCGTAGCATTTGTTCTCTGCATGGCTTGGAGGAGTCGATGGGCTTTTTGCGGGTCATCGTCGTCATCTTGCACGGCCTGGCCGAGTGTTTCCTCGTTGATGGTGATTCGCGTGGTCACTGGGTCTTCTACAGCCTTGTTGAGCACGGCTTTGTGCTCCTGGATCTTGCGCTCAGTCTCGAGGTTCTTCTGAGCCGTCTGTACTAGGGTGTCGAACTTTTTCTTATCGTCCCTGGCCTTCTTGGTGGGTATGCGTAGTCCGTCTTCATCGTTATCGGATATGCGCTTGGATCGGGTGGTGATTGTGGCCGTCTTTGGGGGATTGGGCTTCGGGGCAGTGATGCCAAAGTCGAGATCGGGCAGCGAGTCATCATCGGAGTCTGAATTGAGCACGACCTCTGTGCCATTCGAGGTAATGCGCCTGCTGGTGGTGGGTGGGACTGGCGCTGTCTGCGATGGTGCGGGGGGATGTATATTTGTTTGCGGCGGGGGTGTGCGGGTGGTGTTGGGCGGGGCAGGGGAGAAGAAGTCGCGGATGCTTTTCTTATGCGGCTTCATGACTTCATGGCTTGTGGGGTTATATGTGGTGGCTGGTGGTGTATGGCTCCATGGCGGGGTGTAGTCGAGAGGCGGCGTCACGCGTCGGGCGGGCAGCAAGCTCTGGCACGGTGTCACGTGACGGATCTTAGTAATAAAAGTAAGTATACCACGACGGACGTCGGGGGCGGTGGGCGCTTTCGACCGAGGCCGAGATGCTAACCCGATATGGGCATTGACGACATAGAGTGGCCGGACTGGCGCCTCAGCCGGCATCCGTGCCAGTATGCTCGCTGTTTGGCGCACACATGGTTTGGCAGCTAACGTCGCAGGCTGTCTGTGTTCCGGGTGTGTGGGCTGGGCTGGGCTGGGCTGGGCTGGGGCTGAAAACAAGGCTGTTTGGAGGGGTTTGGCTGATTACGGGGTGCTACAGAGGCAGTGTGTGTATGTGCTATTTGTGGACCAGTGCAACGGCGAGGGTGGTGGCATGGAGGGCAGAGCAGCAGCACAGACGGACTCGGACCCGACCATCTCCCGCCTCATCCAGATGCAGAGCCTCGAGTGGAGTCGGGGAACAGAAGGGACAAATAAAGGGCGAAAAATGACGCGCGACGAGGTGGCTGTCCCCGTCAGCCAACCAGGCCGGTGCTGACTGAGACGGCGCAGGCTGATGGCATGGCTGACTTTTGGTCCACGCATCTCTCATCTGTATGGTGCATGTCGATATTGCACATTGATAATGCAGATTCCGCACAGCCGTGGGCTTACTAGAAACCATGGCGGCGGCGTGTACACGGCGGCGTACTAAGTACAGATACGACTCGTCCTATTATGGCCATCTGGCAAAGACGGGCCACGCGTCACCAAATGCCATGGCCTGCCGCCCGTCGTTGGTACGCGTGCTTCGGACGGTCAGGTCGCAGGGCGGACCTCCGGAAACGAGAGGCGACCTAGCGCCGCAGCGCCTTTGGGCGAGCCCGTAGCGGCCGGCCGAGCAAAAGGACGAGGCGTGTGCTTGCCTGCCTTCCCGCATCGCTGCGGGTGGAGCTGCTGTCGCTGCTGGTGGTGGTGTAGTATGTAAGCAATCAGCAAAGCAAAAGCCAAAGCAAAGCACACTCCCGCCAGGACAGGCCAAGCCAGCGCAAAGCAACGCACCCCGTCAAGGGTCTGGCAAAGCAACAATAACCTACTTGCGCCCTCTGCCCCCGTTTCCCCTCCTGCTTGCTTGCCCTGCGTCTTACCAGCGCTGCCATCGTCGTCGCCGTCACCGTCGTCGCCATTGCACCGTATTGAATCATTCCCATTGCGGCACAGCCGCATAATCCCTCTCCGGCTGCGCGCCGCGCCCAGCCTAAACTACCGTTTGGTCTTGTAACCGCTGTTTCTCGTCCGCCGGCTTCTAATATCCGCGCCGTCGACCACCCATCTGTTCTCACCCTCCCGCCACAACAACAACAACAACCACACCTACCACAAGCACCCGATCGTCCTCCCCCTCCCCGCCCGCACATCCGCCACCACATGTACTGAACCTATCATCACGCCCATCTCCCGTGCACAGCTCGAATTGGCTTGCACCACCGCGTAGAGCCTTTCTGGCTCAGGCTGCCGCCTCCCCTGCCGTTCCGCAGCTTCCCCGACGACAATCACCATGACGCTGCAAAACGAGCCCGACGAGACAGAGGTCTCGCACCCCCAGAAGCGCATTCGATGTGAGTCGCCTGCGTGCTCTTGAACCCGCTGCTTACCGCCTGCCTGCCTGCGACTTGTGCTGACACTGCTCGTAGGGGCCACACATCGCGCGACGGGCACAAAAGCCGCCATCAAGCGAAACTCTCTCAAGGAACGCCTGCACCGGCGCATAGGCTCGGGAGGAGAGAAGCGATATTCGCTCGGCAAGGAAGACGGCTCCCAGCACGGCGACCAGTCGGTCGAGGGTTCAGATGACGTCGAGCCCGAAGTGGACGAGAACGAAGGAGGTCGCAAAGTCTACTTCAACGTACCCTTGCCCCAGAGTGCGCGCGACGAAGAAGGCCACCCCCTCGAATCATACGCTCGCAACAAGATAAGAACCGCCAAATACACGCCTCTCAGTTTCATACCAAAGAACCTGTGGTTCCAGTTCCACAACATTGCCAATGTCTACTTCTTGTTCATCATCATTCTGGGTGTATGTTTTTGCCCACCCGCTCCCTCCGCCCACCCATCTCTCCCCCAAAACTGACTTCAACCCCTCTAGATCTTCTCCATTTTCGGTGCCTCGAACCCGGCACTTAACGCAGTGCCCCTCATTGTCATTCTCGTCGTGACCGCCATCAAGGATGCCGTCGAGGATTGGCGGAGAACCGTCCTCGACATGGAGCTGAACAACGCTCCAGTCCACCGACTTGTCGACTTTAACAATGTTAACACGGCCGAAGACTCGATATCGCTATGGCGCAGGATCAAGAAGGCGACAACAAAGAGCATAGTCACAACCTGGCGGCTAATCAAGGGCGTTAAAGGTGGAAAGGGAAAGCAGGGCAGCGATAGGGCCGTCGACGTTACCCGGCCTTCAGTCGACACTCGGCGAGCCTCGGTCGTGTCGCATACTGAATCATACCTAGGAAACGAAGGCGACATTCAGATGACACCAGTCCCTTCACCTCTGCCCGGACAGTCCCCTACCCAGTCCCCATCCTGGCCTCTAGGACCCGGAGAGAACGACAAGATTCGCGGCGCTGACTCGAAACCCGAGATCACCCAGAAGTTTTGGGGAAGCGTCTTGAATCCTTACAAGGCTGTCCCTGAAAAAGCCCGCTTCAAGAAGGACGCGTGGAAGAACGTACAGGTTGGCGATTTTGTGCGTCTATACAACAACGAAGAAATTCCCGCCGACGTCATTGTCCTTTCCACATCTTCCGAGGATGGTGCCTGTTATGTCGAAACTAAGAATCTGGACGGTGAAACGAACCTCAAGGTCCGCAGCGCGCTGCACTGTACCCGCGATGTGCGACACGCTCGACACTGCGAACGCGCCGAATTCGTTATTGAGAGCGAAGGCCCCCACTCGAACCTCTATTCGTACAGCGCAGCCATCCGGTGGCAGCAACACAACACAAAGGACCCCGAGGCACAACCCTATGAAATGGTCGAGCCTATTTCCATCAACAATCTGGTCCTCCGTGGATGTCAATTGCGAAACACCGAGTGGATTCTGGGAGTAGTCATCTTCACTGGTGACGAGAGTAAGATCATGATCAACTCTGGAATCACCCCTAGCAAGCGAGCCCGCATCTCAAAAGAACTTAATTGGAACGTCGTGTACAACTTCTTTATCTTGGCCGCCATGTGTCTGGTGTCTGGAATTGTGCTGGGAGTTTCGTGGGCTCGGAATGACACTTCGCACTCCGTCTTCGAATATGGCTCATACGGAGGTGCCCCTGCCACTGACGGTGTCATCGCCTTCTGGGCTGGTGTCATTCTCTTCCAAAACTTGGTCCCTATTTCACTCTACATCACGTTGGAAATCATCCGAACACTCCAGGCCCTCTTCATCTACAGCGATATCAACATGTATTACGAAAAGCTCGACTACCCGTGTACTCCGAAGTCCTGGAACATCTCCGATGATGTTGGTCAAATCGAATACATTTTCTCGGACAAGACCGGAACTCTTACTCAGAACGTCATGGAGTTCAAGAAGGCGACCATCAACGGTGTTCCCTATGGAGAAGCATACACCGAAGCCCAAGCCGGAATGCAGCGAAGACAAGGCATCGACGTTGAGGTTGAAGGCGCAAAGGCCCGTGATCAGATCGCAAGGGATCGTGCGCGTATGCTCGAGGGCATCCGGAAGATGCACGATAATCCTTATCTGTGGGACGATGACTTGACTTTTGTTGCACCCGACTTCATCGATGACCTACGCGGAGATGCCGGAATGGAACAGAAGCGGGCCAATGAGGATTTCATGCTTGCTTTGGCTCTTTGCCACACCGTTGTTACCGAACGCACCCCCGGCGACCCACCCAAGATCGAGTTCAAGGCCCAATCACCCGACGAAGCTGCACTTGTTGCTACTGCTCGTGATGTTGGATTCACATTTGTCGGCCGCGAAGACGACAATCTAATTTTGAACGTCTTGGGACAGGAGCGCAGGTACCAGGTTCTCAACACTCTCGAATTCAACTCCAGCAGGAAGCGCATGAGCGCAATTATCAGGATGCCCGACGGCAAGATTATCCTCTTCTGCAAGGGTGCTGACAGCATGATTTACTCAAGATTGATCCCCAATGAGCAAAGACAGCTTCGCGCCGATACTGGAGAGCACCTGGAAATGTTTGCACGAGAGGGACTGCGAACACTCTGTATTGCTCAGAGGGAAATCTCTGAAGAGGAGTACCAAGAGTGGAGCAAGGACTACGATATTGCTGCCAACGCCATCCAGGGACGTGAGGACAAGTTGGAAGAAGTGTCTGACCGCATCGAAAATCACCTTTGGCTACTAGGAGGAACCGCTATTGAGGACCGACTTCAGGACGGTGTACCAGAGTCCATCTCGCTTCTTGGTCAGGCAGGTATCAAGCTCTGGGTCCTGACTGGTGACAAGGTAGAGACGGCCATCAACATTGGTTTCTCGTGCAACCTGCTCGACAACGACATGGATCTCATTATTCTCAAGGTCACAGACGATACCATTGCATCCGTGGAAGCTCAGCTCGACGAAAAGCTCAAAATCTTTGGTCTCGAGGGTTCCGAGGAGGAGCTAGCTGCTGCTCAAAACGACCACGAACCGCCTCCACCCACACACGCCATCATCATCGATGGAGACACACTCAAGTTGGCTTTGGACGAGTCCGTCAAGAGAAAATTCCTCTTGCTCTGCAGGAGATGTCGATCTGTTCTGTGCTGCAGAGTCAGTCCCAGTCAAAAGGCGGCTGTTGTCAACATGGTCAAGACCGGACTTGACTGCCTTACTCTTGCCATTGGAGACGGTGCCAACGATGTTGCCATGATTCAAGAGGCACATGTTGGTGTCGGTATCGCCGGTGTTGAGGGCCGCGCGGCCGTTATGTCCTCGGATTACGCAATTGGTCAATTCCGCTTCTTGACCCGCCTGGTGCTTGTTCATGGCAGATGGTCGTACCGCAGACTTGCGGAGACCATTGCCAACTTTTTCTACAAAGTAAGCCGTTTCCTCACCATTGCCAATTTGCTTATACTGACATTCAATAGAACATTGTTTGGACTTTTGCCCTCTTCTGGTACCAGATCTACACCAACTTTGACAGCCAGTATATTTTCGACTACACCTACATTATCTTCTTCAACTTGGCGTTTACGTCACTCCCTGTTATTGTCATGGGTGTTTTGGATCAAGATGTTGACGACAAGGTGTCTCTGGCTGTTCCACAACTATATCGCCGCGGTATTGAGCGCAAGGAGTGGACGCAACCAAAGTTTTGGTACGTGTGATGCTTCAGAATTACTTGAAGATTTCTAACATATTTGTAGGGCGTACATGGTTGATGGTATCTATCAATCCGCCATTGCTTTCTTCTTCCTCTATGAGATATTCGAGCCCGCAACTTTTGCGACCTCGAACGGGTTGGACATTGCCGAGTACCGACGCATGGGTATCTATGCCGCTACTACTGCCGTCTGTGCCGCCAACATTTACGTTTTGTACAACACTTACCGATGGGATTGGTTAATGGTCCTCATCGTCGTCATCAGTACCCTCTTCATCTGGCTCTGGACTGGCGCCTACACCTCCTTTACTTCCAGTCAACAGTTCTACAAGGCCGGAGCCGAAGTCTACGGAAACCTCAACTTCTGGGCATACGTTCTGTGTGCTACCATGGCTTGTTTGCTTCCCCGCTTCATCTTCAAAGCCACGCAGAAGATGTACTTTCCATTGGATGCTGACATTATTCGAGAGCAAGTCAAGCAAGGCAAATTCGACTATCTTAAAGAATCCACTTCATTTATTCCTCCACCACCAGAGAAGGTCACTTCTTCGCCAGATTCGAGCATCCCAGAAGCCGATGCTTCCAAGTACACGGCCGCGAACGCTACTCCTACTGACGAAGATGTACGACCAATATACCCCCCTTCAGTTGCGCCCACAGCCACAACGCACAACCCGAGAAGCCAAAATGGAAGCAATAGCACCGACTATACCTTCCGTCGCTCCATGGAAGGCCTTCCACCAGCACCTACTTCAGACGGTCCTCCACTCAACACCCGCATGTCGACTGAATGCCGTGTGCGACCGAGCTACGACCGTGCGCGCATGTCGATGGACCGTGTACGCCCCAGTTTCGAGCAGAGCAATGATTTTACGTCAGCAGCCATGCTGACGCGACTCGAATCGTCGCACAGCCGAAACAGCATCCAGGGCAACCGGGCCAGCTACCAGGCCGCAAATGGCGCCAATGCACAACCGGCCGTCATGAGCCGGTTACGCAACGCCATACGAAGAGCAACGATTACGCGCGAAGAGCTGCCTGAGCATCTCCGACAACATCAGCAACAACAATCAAACGGCGAGGATATACCAGACGTACCACCGGTACCTAAATCGCCAGTGCCCAAGTCGCCTCCTGCGAGCCCGCCCAGGTAGTCCCTGTAGCGGTTGGTTGTTTTGAAACGAAAACCGCGCACGCGGGAGGGGGGTTTGGGTTAGGACTATTAAAATGTTAATGTTTTGTGCTTGGCTGCTTTGAAAAGGGTCTTTTTTGAACAGACAAGAAGAAAGAAAGAAATTAAAGCGATACAAAGGGAAATGAATGAATTGCATAGCGTTGCGGGGGGAGGGGAAACCTTGCCAGTCCTTTTTTTTTACTTCAAACTTTCTGTTTCTTGATTTTGTTGTTTCCCCCTCCCCCTCACCCCGTCTCCCACTCCTGTTTTGAGTTTTATTTTACTCTACCGTTTTGCCCTTTATCTTTTTTGTCCCCCCCCTTTTTTTTTAAACCACCTACCTTTCCATCTGTTTCGCGCACTCGTATACCTTTTTGTTTTATTTTGCCATTCGTTGCGCTCTTTTTTTATTGATGAAAGGGACTCGTCCTACGACTCTGGGTTATTTTCCTTTTGTGTAAATACATCCACTTCTCTTTATTTTATCTTTTACTTTCTCTGCTTCTGTGGTTTTTGGATGGATCCTTGGATTTCACTCTGGATCCTCTGGGTTCTCGACCTTTCGCCGTAAAGGGAGGATGGGTTGGTATGGGAATGTCGTACGTGGCGATGAAAGAGGGTGGGGATATGGTGAGAATGCGATATGAAGGGGTGAGTTAGTCGTATATATACATATACACATATATTGGATTTTAGTAGCTATGGAAATACCAGAGTCTGTCATTTGAATGGTTTTGTTGAAGGCTGAGGTGATGTATCTTGTTTTTCGTTTATTGCGGGTATGTGTGAGGAGCGTTGCTACTTTGTATACATCACCAGTGTATACGCATGACAAGAGAGTGAAGCAGTTTCTTCCACCACCTAGTCACACAGTAGCATCTTCATCTCGCACCTCACCTACATATCTAACTTTTCTACATCAATCTTACTCCACCTCCAACCTCAACGCATCATACTGCACATACACCGACTCAGGCAACACCGCACTCTCATTCCCCGTCGCATTATACGGCAATGCCAACACAATCTCATTCTCCCCCTCCTTTAGCAAATCGCCCTGAAACACGAATTTGTGCGATAGATGATAGCACGAGACTGCCGAACGCACCGCGCAGGATGAAGACTGGTAGTATCTATATCGCATGTTAGCTTTACTTCCACTCACACATTCACCCGTCCACCTTTTTCATTGATCTTAGAGTGAGGAAAGAAAGAAGGGGTAACGTACGGAATAACCCACTCCTCCAACACCTCCCCATTAACCCGCACCCTAAGCGGAAGATTCGCCCAGCGCTCCCCAGTATCCAAATCCGTATTCCCCGCCGCCGTCTTCGCACCCGCCAACTGCACCGTAAACGTCGCTTTCCCGCCTTTCCTTACCTCCCCCTCTCCCAACTCAAAGAGTAGCGTCCAATCGTACACGTGATCCGGCACCGGCACCGGTCGCAGACTATTCGCTTTGCCGCCGAACACGGCCCAGTGAACGTAGTTGAGCGCTTGGGCTGGATCGTCTTTGCCGACGCGAAAGTGGATGCCGGAGGGGAAGTCGCGGATAAAATCGTAGGCGGCCCAGTAGAGTCTGTATTCTTCTGTGAGCAGCGGGTGGGTAGGTGAGGGAGCGGTGCCGTGGCGGAATTCGCCTGAGGATTTATCGGGGGTGCCGATGCGGAAGAGCTCTTTGCCTGCGGATTCGGGCGTCCAGGTTATGTTTGCGAAGGTGGTTTGCGAGGGCGAGATGGAAAGGGAGTCCCGGGTGTAGTCCCCGAAGATGGAGGAGGCGGAGAGGGTTAGGCGGTAGGATCCTGGTTTTACGCGCGGAATGGAAATGCTGCCGGTAGAGGGGATGGGCGTCCAGTATTGGTATGCGGTGCTGTTTGCGGCGTTGTCTTGGTAGTTGTGACCGGTGGCGGTGAGGATGGCGATAGGGTTTTGGGCGCCGGGGGGAAGAGTGATGTTTGCTGAGAAAGTACCGCGGGCAGATGAAGTAATGAGGTTTGGGACGTGGGCGGCGATGGAGTCGTAGAAGGGGGCGTTCCAATCTGGACGCTGGCCGTATTGTTCTGCATCTTTACGCAGTTCAGATAGCGTACCGCCGGCGTTGAAGTGGAAGTATTGCGGGCCGAAAGTGCGGTCGAAACCGTTGGTTATGTTGGGGGTTTGGGCACCGTGGTGGTTGGAGACCATGTAGTTGTAGACGATGCCGTCGACGACGAGGTCCGAGTGTGTGGGACCGCCGAAGTAGGTTTCGACGGTGTTGTGGACGAGCCAGGCGCCGTAGGTGGTGCCGTTTGTGGTGCGGCCGTCGGCGTACATGCCGTGGGCGAGGTGGTTGCGCCAGGTATCTTGGAAGGTGTACTTGGTGAAGTAGTCTCCTACACCCTTTACGTATGGATCGTCCTTGTTGGCGAGTTGCCAGGTGGCATCTTGGACGACTACCTGTCCATTTTGATCTGGGCGAGGCGCAGAAAACTTGTCGTTGGTGATGAAGTGGGTGAAAAGTGGAGGGTCGTGGTTGGGTCTGAATAGAGTCCGGAACTCCTGCAAGTTCCGCAAAAATGGCGTAGTCTCGTTGTGGTATACTATTCGACTGAACGTGTGAAGTCCCGTCTCGCCTTCTCTCAGGAACCAGTATTGCTCCAGCCGTTGACCGGTAGGCGCATAGGTTTCTCCCATGCTGATACCGCCATATGGGGTGCCGGTTGAGTCGGTGCCGTTGAATAGTTGATATTGAACATCCTTACCACGACCAGGTGTCCAGAAGCCACTCGGAGTACTGTTTGAAGCGAGAAGGTCAGCTCATCATATCTGTGCTCTTCAAGTATGATTTTACCAACCAGTAGCAATCAAGATACGGTCCAACACCAGTATTGCCAGATTCTGTTCCAAGAAGGTTTTGGCCGTCTAGTGTTAAAACATTGATATACCCTTTTGATTTGCTCACCGATGCAACCAACCGATTGTTGGCAATAGTGATGCTCTGACTGTTTTGACTAGCTTTCAGAAAGGCCCATGTATCGGTACAGAATAGAAGCGTCGCTGTGACCGTAATGGCACGCATGATGAATACTTAGCGATGCGACAAACACGGCTTGGCTTCGACGGTGTTCTTATTTCCATTGTTTATACCCAAACAACCGGGAAAATTAATATAGAATGACGGGTGGACTAGTCGGAATCTAGGGTAAAGGAGGAGTCCGGGATACGGATAAATACGCTAGTCGGGCCTTCGGTGGGATGTAGGCCGAAAATGGCCACCATTTAAGTGCGCCTACTTGCGTACGGGACAAATGGTGAACTAGTTCTTGACCGGGTAATGTGGGGCTGGAGATGTATGTTATGTTCCTAGGATGTTACCAGGAGCCTAGACACACTTTGTGAGAGCCCTAATAGTGCGTACTTTGCCACAGGCATTTGCACGTAGCAGTGTGCTAAATTGCACAGCAACATCCTAGTCTTTCTTAGTAAACTACGTTTGGATGTTTCGAAAGAGATTACAAATTTTATCAGATCGTTACATCCTCTAGTACAAGATCTAAGATTTGAACTTCATGCCAACAGACCCACGTGCTAATGAATTACAAAATGAAGACAAAACTAGCGGTATACCTGCTGTGCACCAACACATCATGTATCTCGATGTAGCGACTGCGCCCGAAGTATAGCATAATACCTCATTCTCATCGCAACAAGCTTCTCATGGGTCCCCTGCTCATCTACTTGCCTGGTGTGCATTACCAAGATGCAGTCATACCACTTGATTGTTAACAATCGATGCGCAACTACAGCACGTGCGGCAATCATTGTCGGGTCACACCATATACTGTGCGGATCGAGATGATGTCGAGCCCGCTGGCTTTGTCAGGGTGAAGAAGATCAAGTCATCAATGCCGCTGCGAGACTGATTATCAGAATAGAGTTTGAATGGCTGACGTAGTTGCCCAAGAAGATAAACTCCTCATCTGAGTTCTTGCCTATATCGAGGCCCTGGTCTCAGAGTTATTGAGAAAGTTGCAGATATCGTTCCAACAGGTATAAAAATATGTAATTCAAATTCTAAGGAACTATTCAGTGACGGAATTTGTGCGAGACATAGCGTGCTGAAAACGGGAATCAGCAATTGTTAACTTGAGTTTCAGGCTATCAAATACATTGATCCCAGACAACTCAAGACGATGTATCGTCAATTCATTCAACGATGATATGCAAATGTTCAGTGGTGGAGATATCAGAACCCAAATGTAGTACAGAATGGATCAGTCCAATAAAATCATGGCTTGGTACGTCATCATCCGGCGCTAGATCGCCATAGCTCTCACGTGGCAGCAACACACCGCAAGCTACGTCTTGACTCTGGACATTCCAGAAGACCTTCATTCTCTTGTGTTTTTTTCTCATGGAAAGATGAGCTCCTCCCAAGCTGAGAGAGAGCCGTTGCTCTCCCAAGCATCAGCCAAAGTCATAACATTCGAACCCAACGATCCCGAAGACCCGCGCAACTGGCCTGCAGCGCGAAAATGGCTTATGGTTGCCGCGATAATACCTATAGATCTCAGTGTCTCTTGGGGTGCCAGTGGATTCAGTCCTGTCGCGAGTGACTTTGCAAAGGATATGGGCGTATCTCCCAGCGTCGCATTGTTGGGGCTGAGCATGTACGTGCTTGGACTAGCTTTTGGACCTATGACTCTCGCACCACTCTCAGAGTACTACGGACGGAGACCTGTGTATATCGTGTCATATGGCATATTTTTACTCATGCTTCTGGAAACGACATATGTTGAGACTCTGGGACCTTTCCTTGTCTTGAGATTCTTCTCTGGCTATTTCTCTTCAACAACGATCTCGAATTTCGGCGGAACCATTGCAGATCTCTTCCATCACAACGACACAGGTCCAGCAATGTCCTGGTTTCTCTGGGCAGCCACTGGTGACAGTCCAACTGGATTTGTGCTCTTTTCTTTCATTGCACAGGGCAGATCATGGCAGGATGTGTTTCGGATCATGCTGGCCATCTGCTTCGCGTTTTGGATTATCCTGGTTGTAACTCTGAACTTTTTGGGAGAGACCCGACACAGTGTGATATTGCTAAGAAGGGCGAGAGCACTGCGCAAAGCAACAGGAGACGATAGCCTAGAGGTACCAGATGCGCTGAAGCAACGAGGACCGAAACAACTGTTCGGCACCGCACTTGCAAGACCATTCCGGTTTCTCGGTACTGAAGCCATCGTTCAGTTTGGTGCTCTCTACAACGGCTTCTTATACGGACTTTCATTCCTGTTCAACGGCGCTTTTCATATGATCTTCGGACCAAGTGGCTATGGGTTTGACACTATTGGCGTTGGCATCTGCTTTCTTGGGATAGTTGTGGGCATAACGGTTGGTCTTATGACAAACGTATTCCAAGAAAGGTACTACCAATGGCGTGTCGCTCAAGCTAACGGTCACGATGTCCCAGAAGCACGAGTGCGTTATGCAAAACTGGCCGCTATAGTGCTGCCGATATCCCTTTTGGTTTTTGCATTCACAGCTACACCGCATATCTCCCCGTTGTTTGCAGTATTTGCTAGCGCCTTCTGGGGATGGTCTTTTTATACCTTGAGTAAGTTTTTGTATTTGTTTTGAGGAAGATTTGTGCTCATAATCTACGTGTAGTACTCATGACCCTTACATATACCGAGGATGCCTATAAAACATACTCGGCGTCAGCACTTGCTGGTATCGGACTCATCCGAAATCTGGCTGGAGCTGGTTTTCCGCTTGCTGGAAGACATCTTTTCCTAAACATCGGCACTAGAAACGCAAGCTTAGTACTGATGGTTATTGCTATCTGCTTAGCACCTATACCGTTCGTACTCGAGGTGCGAGGAGCATCGCTACGCAAGAGAAGCCCCTGGGCAGCTGCGCACGAGGATGAAAATGAAGACGACTAAGACTTAACGCCAGACGCCCTGAGCTTTCTGATCCCTGGCCGATTTCAGTTTCGTGCTTCATCTCCCAGAACACAACTGTCGCAGAATGACAAGGACTATGAAAGTTGCAAAGACGATGGCCTGATCTAGGTAGTGGTATCTCAGTTTCAATTCATTAATTGTACGCATGCGTCTTGAGCAAAAGCACCCACTTCACCAATGCAGCATGGTGTCATCTATTTAGGCCCGCAACGTGAGCTCCGTTACTCCCGATCTTGCCGCGCCAACGGGGCCCCAAGATATTACTCATATCCAACAGCCTCGTGAGATGATTGTTTGGTACCTGAAAGCCGCCTGTCATTACTCAGGTCAAGTGCATGGGCCTTTGTTTTGGTGGAGTGTATGACACGTGACCTGTCTCTACCGCGCCATATTCACACCTCATTGGACTGGACAAAGCATGAAGACAACAAGTACTCGCATAATAATGTTTCAAACACGACAGAACAGGTTGTTTCGGACGGGGCCGAGCATTTAGCGCGTAGTCCCGTCGAGCGTTACTGGCCAACCAACGACGTCCCACAACCGAGCTGCGGGCGCGTAACGCTAGGTCTCGCGCTGGCCCATCTACCCGCCTATCCACCCGCCAAATCCTGCCAGGATATTCTTAGAATCCGTTCTGTACATATGAATGAGGCTCTGCGCTCAACAATGGCATCATCCAACAGCCTCAAGATTCTCTCTTTCCTTCTGTCATTTCATTAGGTTCTTTTCTTATCGTTCTGAGTGTGTTCTGCGAACAACTCATCATATCATTTCTTTCAAAAACTCGCATTCTTTCTTTGGTCAAATCTCAGCATTGCATCGGCGCCAAACTCTCATTTCATTTAAACGATCTCTATATTTTCTCTCTGCAAAGTCCACTCGATCACACGCAAGCCGTGTTTAATCGACCCACCGGATACCAAGTCTCAATCCGATACACTACAATTCAAACGATTTCGATTGTCTACTTCACATCTTGTTCATCACACAAAAATACACAAAGTCGCAAAGATGTCCTGCCAACCTCTCAGCTCGGTTCCTCCACCACCCACCACCCTGCCCTCCTGCGCAGTACCCATCGGCGGCTCAAACAGCTCAATACTGGATGCCTGCTGCAACGGCCACATCAACGCTATTGCCACATATTCGGCCCCAGAAACCACCTCATTAACACCCCGCGATTCAAAAACACCTGTTATTGTCAACTCAGAGGACGGCGACGATTGCTTCCAGTACTGCATTACCGACTCGCCAGACATTGTTGAGACCTGTCTTGCAGAGAAGATGCAAGCTTTCGATAAGGAGGGCGCTACCGGTGTTGGCATGTTTGGATGCTTCAATGCTGAAAAGGCGGTTGGTCCGAGGAAGACCAACGGTGGCAATGAAGGGTCGTACGTGAATGCTGGGCTGAAGATTAGCGGGAGTTGGACACTATCTCTCCTGATCGGATTGAGCGTTGTTGGTGCGCTTATTTGAGAAGTTTCTGTTATCAATACGGGATTGTAGTGAAGAACGTCTTTTTCTTTTTTGCATATCAAATGGTTAGCGCTAGCCATGGCATCGCGTACTTAGTTTTTGCATTCATCGGCGTTGGGATTGAATTACCATGAGTAATGAGACAGCTCAAATCAAAGGGCGGTAACTATCTAGTTTGACACTAGAAGAATGACTCCAACACATCTGAAGCTGAATTCACTCGTATTCTGATTATGTTCTGGTTGCATTGTGAAACCACCTCAGTACCGAGCAGCTTACTATGCCTGACTGTGAGTTCACACAGTGATGGCTGAGATGCTATATTATCGTGAGTGGAAAATACTCCAACCAAAAGCTAAGTGTATCCTCGGACCTGGATACAAACAACCATGGCAGACAAACCAATGTATGTACGCTACAGTCACCCAGCAATGGTGCATCCAAGGCCTACGCGTAGACTCCCTACCGTAATGTTCGATTCTTTTGAAGCTCAAGGAAAGCAAGGCTCACCCCTTGGCCTGTTCTTGCAGAGGCAGCAGCAGTTGCAGGAGGAAATGAATCGTGAGGGACCATGGGGGCTTCGCCCCGCTTTCTTGCCAACGAGCTATGCGAACAGCAACGCCCCTCCACCAACTGTCAATCAGGAGAGTATCGGAGGTTATCTAAGGAAGAGGGCGATTATAGCATATGCGCAAGGTACCTCTCGCGCTCGTGGTCAATCTTCATATTTTGCACAGCTGGCGTCGCTTGAAGCGGGGTTGAATCGGCTGACGCTGGAGGATAATAGGAATTGAGGGCGTCAAATATCATGGTAGAAACAGATACTATATCTAGACCTGCTATCTATATGCTCTTAAATAGAACACAGACTTTACTTCGCTTTTTAGAAATTGTTTCTGAAGGTTGGTGACTGAACGTGAAATGTGATGGTTCCCCGCAGTAACTAGCGCTTAGTAGCGCAGACCCCTGCCCGCCGATGCAGGAGCGTCATATCTTTTTTCTGGACGCGCGAACAGTCACAACACAACATCACAACTTTTCACTTTTCTCATACACAAAATGGCTTCAGAAAAGAAGGTAGCAGAGAACATGCTCTGGGGTGGTCGTTTCACGGGTATGTACCTGTCAATGACTTGATTGGATTATACGAACTTGTTTGGCGTGACTGGATGATACTAAGACGTGCACAGAGGGCCTTGACCCCGTCATGGAGCAGTACAACGCCTCGCTGCCCTACGACCGCCTCTTCTACGCCGAAGATATTGCTGGCTCTATTGCATTCGCCCGAGCCAACAAGAACAATGGCATCCTCACCGAAGACGAGTTCGCTGCCATTGAGAAGGGAATGGCACAGATCAAGGAAGAGTGGGCCTCCAACACGTTCGAGGTCAAGGCAAATGACGAGGACATTCACACTGCCAACGAAAGGAGGCTGAGCGAGATTATCGGCAAGGACATTGGCGGAAAGCTTCACACAGGGCGTAGCAGGAACGAGCAAGTCGCAACCGACATGCGGTTATGGCTGCGAGAGCAGCTCAAGGTGCTTGAGGGTTATCTGAAGCTCCTGATCAAGACTTCAGTGCAGCGAGCAGAGGCTGAGATTGACATCCTCATGCCTGGCTACACGCATCTCCAGAAAGCCCAGCCAGTGCGCTGGTCTCATTGGATCCTTTCACACGCGACCGCTTTCGCATCCGAACTTGAGCGACTCCGCGAAGTAATCAAACGCGTCAACAAGTCCCCGCTCGGATGCGGTGCGCTTGCGGGTAACCCGTTCAACATCGACCGTCACGCTATGGCCAAGGAGCTTGGCTTTGAAGGCCTCTTGCCCAATTCGCTGAACGCTGTCGGAGATCGCGACTTTGTCTTTGAGACATTACAATGGGGATCTAGCTTCATGCTGAAGATGTCTCGTTGGGCGGAGGATTTGATCATCTACTCAAGTCTGGAGTTTGGCTTCGTCCGCCTAGCTGATGCGTACTCGACTGGAAGCTCCTTGATGCCCCAGAAGAAGAACGCAGACTCACTCGAGCTGATCCGCGGCAAGAGCGGTCGTGCATTCGGACACATGGCGGGCCTGTACGTCACCATCAAGGGTCTGCCCACAACCTACAACAAGGATCTCCAAGAATCAGTCGAGCCCCTCATCGATCACATCAAGACGGTCAGCGACTCGATCCAGATTGCCACTGGTGTCCTGTCGACTCTTTCCGTCAATGCCGATAAGATGCACGCAGCGCTGGCTCCTGAGATGCTGGCAACAGAATTCGCAGACTACCTTGTCAGGAAGGGTGTACCATTCCGCGAGGGCCACCACATCTCCGGTCGTGTAGTCGCATTGGCCGAGAAGGAGAACGTACCCATGGATAAGCTGAGCTTAGAGCAACTCAAGGGCATTGACTCCAGGCTCGGCGATGATGTTGTAGAGTGCTTGGACTACGAGCGCGCGGTCGAGCTGAAGAATGCTACTGGTGGCACCAGCAAGAGCGCTGTCATGGAGCAGATAGACATTCTGAAGCAACTTCTTTAAGGGAGGTTGGTCTGGGCATACGGAAATTAAGAGTAGAAAAATACCGTAAAATCGCTACGTCATCGGCGACGGTATATGAGAAATGATAATTGTACGACTGATTGTCCAGTATGACCTTGTGCACGCGTCTACCCCACTTTGCTGGCCGCGGTTCCGCGAACATGGTGATGTGACCATATTGAATAAGAACATATCTCTACGTCACAATTGTTGAACAACAAGGGCTCACTTTCTAAAATTTGGGTAGATTTTCAACTATGCAAGAAACCCGTCGAGACTCGCAAAGCGGCGACGTCGTTGTCCCCATTAACTACTTTCCTGCCACAGGTATTCCGATTCCAAAGTCCGCGTGGAAGACGCCATTCCTAGACGACCACAATGAACACACTCGATACATGCTCATACGAGATGCACGCACGAGTGGCAGGACCTTTGATCTCGACACCAACGGGTTCACCTTCGTCACGCTACCACCGAAAGACCGAGTAACCCGCGAAAGTACCGAAGAAGAAGTAAAGCGCGAATACTACCCAGAAATAGAAGAAACCGTAAAGAAACTGTAAGCCCCCCCCATTTCGCATACTAATCTCAAACAAAGTTGAATAAAAGAACCCACCAACTCACCACCGCAACCAACCCCAAACAGAACCGGTGCCACAACCGCCCACGTCTTCAACCATGTAATCCGCGCGCACACCTCCCCCAGCGAAAAAGGCATCCTCGACCCCAAAGGCCGCTGGCAAGACATTCCCTCAGGCCACCCACACGTCGACTACGCCGGCAGTCCCTCCGCCATCGCCGGCACCCAACTGGAACTCTCCCTCCCACCCCACATGTCCACCCTCTTCGCGTCCTCCCACCGCTTCGCCTTCCTCGGCGCCTGGCGTCCGCTAAAACCCGTCCGCAGAGACCCCCTCGCCGTCTGCGACGCCACCAGCGTCCCGGACTCTGACTACCAGATCCGAGAGAGGGAATTCAGTCGTACGGGGATTAAGAGCGAGAATTACGTGATGAGTCATGGAGAGAAGGAGAGGCAGGTGCATCAGTGGTGGTATTTGAGTCATATGATGCCGGATGAGATGGTGGTGTTTAAGGGGTTTGATACGGAGAGGGGGAAGCCGGGGTGGAGGTGTCCGCATACGGCGTTTAGGGTGCCGGGGACTGAAGGAGAGGAGGCGAGGGAGAGTATTGAGGTTAGGGTTGTGGTGTTTTGGGAGTAGAGTGGGTGGAAGTGTGGCGAGCTGGTTAGGTTTCTGTGATTTTAGGCATGATGAGGCATTCTTCGAGCAAGGGTTTGTCAGTTCTGAGGTGGTATTGACCTAGTGTTTATTCAATGGTGTTGATACCTAGTGCAAAATAGTAGTATTGATTATATGACCCTGATTTTTAGTGATGAAATACTCTATGTCTCCATACATGCCGCTATACCTACATCTGGAGCCTCAATCTTGTACTACTAGTTCATGGATTTCAATGCATCTGTACTATGCATGTTGTGATTGGGGTTTTATCTGCCTTTTACGATCAGTTCCTAGAGGAGTTTCCTGCACGAGTAAATACAATCTATCTAGCTCTAAGAACCTCTACGCCAATTAGCCACGCCAAAAAGTATATAAATCTGCGTATTGAGAGAACATATGGTCACGTGAACAAAGACTAGAATTTCCACTAGCTAAAACGCCAATCATGAGATCATCTAACTATAAAAATAACAAAAACTTAGCCGTCTGCAGGAGCAACCGAAGGTACCCGTCGCCACGGTAGGTTTTTAGAGTAAGAGAAAGAAGCCTTCACGTGACTAGCACCACAACCCCCACGAAACCGGTGAGAAAGTAAGTTTAAAAATCAGTGCTCTGCAGAACCCGTGGGTGCGCCTTGCCTTACATATGGAATGGGCAATCACTCTAGCCTGTTGCGCACCGGTGTGTCTATTTAGGAAAGGTTTCGACCCACTTGTGTGCGGCCTCATTGGTCCTCTACGTCAAGTGAACATGAGTCAGCTAACCAATGATGGGCGCCAGTTTTTTGGCCCCCAGACGAATTCCGCACACCATTGGCTCGCTCACTGAGGCTGTGTGGGATTTTGCCTACCCGTGGAGGCTGTGCCAGTACCGCAACGAGGCTGTGTAGGCTACAACTACAACCGGTGACCCACACTCAGGCTAACTGCCTAGAAAATTGCGGCGATGCAAGCACAGGAGAACTGAGATGGTGAGGCGTTTTTGCGCTAGTCCCGTTCTTACCTAGTTACGCATACATATCATCGACTGTATGATTTTGACACTCATGCTTGGTCATCTATCACGAGTATTCTACATAGCTATCGTTGTTGGAAAAAGATTCCCACCGCTTGGAATTCAGATGGGCTCTAGCAACTTCGAATTAGATTTTGAGAGCGGAGGATGCGAGGCCGACGTGCTTGTCCTGCGAGACCGAAGGGCAGATCAAGCTCTAGGACATATGTTAGTTCTTGGTTGAGAAAAGAGCTTCGCAGCATACCATAATCTCGCCGATTCGCTTTTCGCTATGTTCGTCTTTCGAGAGACCAAATCCTCCACGCGCAAGTTGGAGTTTACGCAACTGGCGAGATTGGACAGCCTAACGAATGTCAAATGGTATCGTCTACGAGATCCCTACTCATATCATACCTCTTCAACACTTTCTTTCATGATGTAACGGAAAATTCTAACTGTTTTCTCTTGCCCGAGCCTGATAATGCGCCCGATTGCCTGGTTCTCGACCGAAGGGTTCCATTGGGGCTCTATGATATGTACAATGTTGGCAGCCTTCATCTTATTCAAGCTAAATTCGTGTCAGTCAAATACAGGCATGATAGAGAACAAGACATACCCGACTGCCCCTGTCCCTAGTGTTATCAGCAATACCCGAACAGTTGTAGACTGCTCAAAGTCGTCAAGAACTTTACTCCTCCTGTTAGCTGGTATGCTGCCATGTATGCGAAAATACGGGACTGAGGCGACGTCGAATATACCAGCCATGATGTCGAGAGTCGTTTTCCAGGCAGAGAATACGATACTAATTATTGGGTGAGCTTGCGATGTGCCATCGGTGATGGATGCTAAGACGTACCACTTATCACTTGAGCCTTGTTGCTGAACATTGTCGAGAATCGCGCGCAATTTTGTAGGCCATATTGTAGTCCGTAAATCTGTAGAATTTTCTGTGTCCGAGGAAGGTACAACAAATGACGACCTATCTGCTCTTAAGCCGCAGAACGGGCAGCAGCTACGCCCATCTTCAGAGTTTTCATCAAGATCCGCCTCAAAATCTGGAAGACATTCACCGCATATGAGATGATGACAAACAGTCAGTACACCTGAGCTTTTGTCGTCGCCTTGATACATTGCCGTAATTTCGCAGCCACAATGGATGCAAACGGCATCTGATGAAGTCTGCAAGAAACTCAGAGCTTCTTCCGGTAAGGTTGGAAGGCCGTATGCTGAACTTCTCTTGGCAAGGGACCTTTCCCCATCATTACAGAACAGTCTTAGGCCCAAGATAGCCTGGATGACTTGCTGATTAGCTTTTTTGAAACTATGCCCTGAAACAGCCAAGTCGATGTAATGTTTACAACCCGCTGCATAATCCTCATATTGCATCTGTTCTTCAGCGGAAAACCGAAGAAGTTTCGTTTCCACAACCGGCTCAGGTTGTTGCAGGATCAATTTGGTACGGCGCAAACATATGGCTTCTAAAAGTCTGCTGAGGTTGCCAAAACGATTGTTAGTCTTTGACAGGATTGGAGTGCTGATGTGCTTGCGAAATGATGCCAGGTCATCCAACACCGGAACTCGTAAGAATTTCACGAGCGCAGCAAGGTCCTCTAAAGAGTTCTGAATCGGAGTACCTGTCAAACACCAGCGGATGTGTGCAGATATGGTTTGGATGGCGCGAAACTGTTTCCGCAAGGGGTTGCGGATGTAGTGAGCTAAGTATGTGAGTATCTTCTATAAGCTGCGAAATGACAAGGCAGGGTTACCCTCGTCCAAAACTAGGCGGTACCACGCAATGCGATTTAGTGTACTCTTTCCACGACAAAAGTCTGCAGCGACAGTCGCGTATGTCGTAAGAACTATATCCATGCGAAGTAGATAAGCAAGATCCACACGTTTTCCTAAGCCATGGAATCGATGTACCATGAGCGTTCCAGGTTCAACGTGTCTAATGAATGTTAGAGGACTCACTATGACATAATTCTGGACTTACTTGGCAATTTCTTCCTCCCAGCTCTCTAACAACACTAGCCAGGTCAGATCAGGATGGATGTGATGTTTGTGAGTTACTTACATGAAGAGGGGACGATTATGAGGGTGGTTTTGCAAGGGACTATCTCTGTCCAAGAGTTTGTTGAGCCTCTTGTAAGCCCTACGGCGTAGTTGAGCGCTCGTTCCAGAGATCCTACAATGACGGCTAATGTGGTTAGTGTCTTCCCGAGTCCCATCTCATCAGCGAATATGCCCCCTAAGGCATCCTCCATCTCGCTACTCTTTGCGCCAGTGATGACGTGTTTGTAACTGAAGTGTCAGCCGATAATTCGTAATCTCGGCATACGAACATACCAGAATGGACCTCCGGGAAGAGAGTGAGGTTTCCAAAGACTGAGTGAAGGAGGCAAGTCTTTGGTCTCTCTCCTAGTCATAAAGTCCACGGCCTCTCGCTGATAACTTCTCAAGGTTAGCGGAAAACTTTCTTTAGTGATGTTGAGAACGCACTTTTTGAGCACTGTGCGTATTCGCCAACTTGTAGACACTTCTCTCAAAACTTTCGACTGTGGAATGTTATCCAATACTGATTCCAGCTCGGAGTATGTGCTTTCTTTCGCATTGCCTGAAAGCGGTGCCGCAAAGTTCGTGCTTGGTGCTTCCATGATCTGCAACTTTGAGACATTGGGCAATTTAAGATATTGAGGATTGTCATATGTGACCAGACGTGTGACGAAGCTTGGGGATTGTAAGAAGAGTCTCGCATTGCTGAGGATTCTACCAGCAGCTTTAGAAACTCCTGAAGTGTTGGGACCGTAAACGTTGACGTCTACAAGTAGGTTTGCAGAGCGTCCTGATTTTTTCCATTCAGCTCTAGCCTTCTCTAAACTGGTCCGTGATACAACGCCTTCGACCTCGACGTTTGAAAGAGATTTTAGTCGTTTTAAGACTTGCGAAATCTTTTGATTTAAGCATCCAAAGCTGATGGCGTCGTGGATGTTCATCCAGAGGTAGCTACCAACAAATGTAGTTTCAAGTTCGACAAAATCGCTTCTTCCATTCTGAGATGAGTAATCCCTAGATGTAAGCGGATCTTCTCTGACTTGAAGACTCAGTTCAAGTAGCTAAGAATATCAGTGAATTGTGCTATATTAATCAGGTTCGGCCATAGTTATTACCGAGCCGTAACAAATCTCCTCCGCATTGCTGGGCTTCTCAGGCTGATATGAAGAGCTTATGGCTGAGAATTGTGGAGCATTGCGCAACCTTTCCTCGTCGGGACTACTATCTGCTCTCCTAGCATTGGTATCTAGTGTGGGCAGCTGATCATCTTCAGCAGTTATTAGTATTGGGTATTTTGAATGATTGCACCTACTTACATGATATAATTGAAGTGGCCCCTTCGCGCCGCTTTGATGCTTCTGAAATGTCGGTAGGAGATAGTGGTCTCTTCATCGTCTCCTAGCCAATGTGCTGGAGCTGTCTTTGGTCGCGCGTCCGCAAGTTGGACTAGAGATTCAGTGCCGATGGTTTCTAGGAACACGCTGAGTCGCCGAAATCCTTTTCACATCTGGCAGCCCCTGTTCGACCTTTCCAATCATGGACCAGTATGCATTCATGATGTATCAAGATAATACAAGGCAGACACTCTAGGTGCCATTGGCGAGCAAGGCGCAGCATTGGGGGCGAAAGCGGAGATGCGCATCCTGCGCACAGACCGGGCGTATTGTCCAGCTGCTCCTTCCTCTTCCACCACCTCCCCTTCCACCACAACACCTTGATTCCCACTCTCCTTGAAGACGACATGATAAAAATAAACACACGCAGAAATCTACGGCTATGCATTCCGCGACTTTTCACCTTGTACTGGAAAAGTTCAAGTCTGGCTTGAGTGAGAAGGAGAAGCGACAATTCGCAACAACCACGCTGGACGACGTCCATGTCGCTATAGAGAAGATTCAGCGCAAGCAGCAATCCGAAAAAAGACTGCGCGCCATGAGTAAGCTAGAGTTATTCTTGGAGGGTATGAAGGAATACGAAAAAGTTGTGTCGGTTTTTCTCAACACAAGTGCAATTCTGGCGTTCGTTTGGGTACGACTCGCCGACCACAAAACCATTCACTTCTCAGGCTGAACTCGAAGTACTCAGGGCCCAATGAAATTTCTATTACAGGTAAAAATTCTCTCCGGTGTTTTGAGTTGCGCCGCATGAAGATCATTGTTCTCCAGTACGGTTTGAGTGCCCTCATGCCATCATACACAAAACAAGACATTGGTTGAGACCGGCAAAGCCAAGAGTTCTGACTTTTATGAAGGTAGCCAGTACGTTTCATGAGGCCTTTGATGCCTTGCTGGATGCATATCAACGAATTGGCGAGCATATGCCTCTACTAGCCCAGTACGAAGACTATTTCCGCAATCATCCACAGATGACTCGAGTGCTACGACTGATGTACGAGGACATACTGAAATTCCATTTCAAGGCAATGAAGTATTTTCAGAAGCGCAGTATGTTTTTCAGGTTTTCTTTCTCGTCAGCATGGACATAACGTTGATAAAACGCAGTGTGGCAACAACTATTCCAGGCGCTGTGGAAAAGCTTCGACACTGAGTTCGCCGCTATACTCCAGGATTTACGCGAACACATGGCTTTGATCGAATCACAGGCGAATGTGGCTCAATTCTCTCAGATACTTGCAACGCGGACAATTATCGAATTAGAATTCGATCGTGATAGAGAGAATGAACTGCGCAAGCGTCGCATGGTTGTTCACCAGTGGCTCGCTGCAGCCAACTGTGGTGCCGATCAAGAGGCTTATGCCAAAGTACGTCAGGAGCATGCAGGAACAGGAAAATGGCTGCTACAAGAGAACCGTTTTTGTTCCTGGTTCGACCCAATCCTCTGCTCAACGCATATGCTATGGATGAACGGCATTCCAGGAGCAGGTTAGTTCGTACCGAGACTTATCAGAATCTTTGCTCATCATCAAGATAGGAAAAACTATTCTTACCTCTTTAGTTGTTGAGGAAGCTATGAAGCTGCCAGATGTCCACGTCGCGTTCTTTTACTGTCGTTATCTGGATAGTGAACGTAATACGTTTCTTGCGGTCACACGCGGCATCCTATCCCAACTGCTCTCTCAGGATGACGCTCTGTTGACTTATATCTACGAGAAAGCATCCACAAGTGGGCAGGTGACGCTTTCGCTTGAAGCGACCGCACGGGAACTGCTCGAAACATCATTGAAAGCTTTTGAGAAGCTATATATTGTTATAGATGGAATCGATGAGTGTGAGGGCGACCAACGCCAACAAATCGTGTCGTTCTTCCAGGGTATATGCGATTCACTGCCTCCTGCCGATATGGATTCGTTGCGGTGTATGTTTGTCAGCCAAGATGACAATATCGCAAGGAAACACTTCGCCAATATCTCGTCATTAAAGATTACGGAGAATCATACAAGAAAGGACATCGTTGAGTTTGTAGCGGGAAGAAGTAGGGCCATCAAACAGAAGTTTGACCTAACTACAGACCGACAACAATGGGTGCAGGATCAGGTGACCAAGAGTGCTGACGGTGAGTGCAAAACCCCCTCATACATTTACCTCTCGTGTTCTGATCGGTACAGGAATGTTTCTGTTCGCACATCTTATGACTTCTTATCTCATGGATCAAAGCTCACGAGCGGAGCTCGATAAAGAGCTCTTGCCAGAGAAGTTTCCCCAAGGCGGTACCAGGCTTGAAGAGATGTATACATCACATGGAACAATGTATAGGATACAGCTGACATGAACAGATACTCGCGCATCATACGACGGCTGACCGCCAGCCGAGGATCTTTGAGCGCGAAAACTGTTCAGTTGTTAACATGGCTTGTATGTGCAAAGCGACCTCTTATGTGGCGCGAGATTCAATGTGCAGTGTCAATAAATTTGGAAGACCAGACTGTAGACTGGGAGCGTGACCGGCTCCGTGTGGATTCAAAAGACTTGTGTGGGTCGCTCGTCAACATTCATGCTGACGGTACAGTTGTCATTGTCCATCATTCCGCCAAAAAGTGAGTCCTTTTGCCAAATCCATGTACAGGAACCATCTCTAGTGTACGGATTTCTCTCTTCGCTTTGAGTATACTAAATGTCGCAGATATCTAATTGACAAAAATCTCGTCAACCTTGGATCTGGTGAGGGCAATCTGGCTCTTCTATGCATATCGTACCTTTGTTTTGAGGGGTTTGACGTTGAAGATGATAATCGCAGCGTGCCTGATTACATCCCATCGGGTTATTATGGATTCATGGACTATGCGTACGCATACTGGGCTCGCCACCTGGATGGATTTTTGCGTGTACAGGAATCGAAAGACGCCCTAAACGAGATATCTGAAGCGGCGGAAGTTTTCATCGACATGTACTGGGCGCAGCCCCGGACCAAGTCGGTACCCCCGAAATCATTCTTAGCAAGATGGGAGGCGCTCTCGAGCAATCGCAATTTTAACAAGCTCATTATTGCTGCTCACCTTGCACAAAAACAGCTCATTGCATCAACTGCTCACTCTTCGGATCTTCAAGTGCTCAAGCTCCACCACGCATTAAACAAAGTGCGTGAGCACCTTGAGTTGGAAAGCGCTTCAGCGAATGGGGCGACGAAACTGCAAGCGATGTACGGTGAGAATATTTTCAAATGTCCAAGGGTCAACTGTATACGATTCTACGGTGGCTTCGCATCACAACAAGAGCGGGACGACCATATAAAGAAGCACGAACGGTCCTTTTTCTGCTCTTTCCAGGGCTGCGCAATGGCCACGCTAGGTTGTAGCACACTTAAGGAGCTCCACAAGCACGAGACGGAATTCCACAAGACGTTTGATTACGATGACGAAGAAGCAGAGTATCCCGAGTTGCCATCGCAGAAGGTGTCCTTTGATTGCAAAGAGTGCGATGCCAAGTTTACTCGTAAGCAAAACCTTCAGATTCATATGCGGAGTCGCCACGCGGAAAGTGGAAGCAAGCCAGCAGTCCATATCTGCTCGACATGTAGCAAGAGCTTTGTGAGGAAGGGCGATCACACTCGACACGTGACAACTACACACGGCGATGCAAAGTCATTTGTGTGTGGGGGCAAGCTCGGGGACGGGTCTGATTGGGGGTGTGGGCGTGTTTTCAACCGCGGTGATATGCTGAAAAGACATTGGAAAAGTACAAAGGGCAAGGTGTGCATCGTGCAGAAACAGAATGAGGAAGATGCCGATAATGCCAGTTTGAGTGCCTCATTGCAGCCCTCGGCCGCATCTACGCCTCAGCCCTAGATGGGTGTGATATAGCACGTTTGTATACATGAGCTCGAGGCATAACCTTGGTACGAAGGGTTCCGCAATTGACACATTAGATTATGCATGCGAGAAGAATATCTCAAGTTGGATGGGTTTGGACATGTGAATATCACAAATAGCGTTCGAACAAGACAAGGCTCATGTCGCTCTATGGTTAATGCCGTTTTGCCTCCTTCTCCTTCTCCCTCTTCTTCTCTTCAATCAATGCATCCAGCCGCCAGAACGAAGTGATTCCCTCCACAAAGCAGGTGCCCACCCATTTCCACCAGACTCCATCCAAAAAGGTACATCCATGCTTTGCCAATCTCATCACCATGATAACAGCCTCAACTGAATGAATCGGAAGCATCATCATAAAGATCAGCCAGCCGTACTGAGCTACAAAGTTCGCAAACGACGGCACCATAAATAGAGCGTAATCGTAAATGGGCGAGCCCGGTTGCCAGTTCGCCGCACGAGGCAACAAAAGAAAGGCCAGCAGACACTGGGTAAAGTTCCACAGATGAGCCGGCCGCGTATATGCAGGGACAAACCGTGTAATGGAGATGTCGCTCCGGCCCAGAGTCTCCAAAGCGTCCTTGTCCATCTTGGCCATGCGCTCGCGAGACTCACGCAGGGTCGTCATGGGCGGGTCCAACCCTATAACGGCCTGTTGGCCGCCGCAGCTGAAGACCATCTTGTCCAAGTCGATATCGATCATTTGCGCGCTGCGGCTCTGGAACATGGATCGTGAAGCATAAGCTTCGACGTATCGGCGGATCTGCGGTGGTAATCAGGAACTGGAGGGCACTCGACAAGAGACCTATCGACGGTACGTACAGAGTCGTGGTGCTCGGTGTTCATATGTTTGACGATGCGTTGCCTGGTGGCTTCGTCCGTAGCTTCCTTGGTCGCCATTATGGGCGAATTAGCGGCCTGGCTATGTGCTAGAGCTGCAATTGCTCTATCGTGGGTGTTCAGCGGGCGGAGATGTGATCGTAGATTGCCCATCTCTGGTCTGCAGTGACCCGGCGCTCTTCGGCCCGGTCATCGCGCGGAAGGTCATGCCGCGCCCCGCGATTGGTAACGACGAACCAGACAACGTCCTCGCTACCACAAAACCGCCGTCTACCGAGCTCCCAAAGCGTGTCGCATATTGCGTTCTACAGTTTTGTTTTTCTTCAGAATGAGAACATGGTGTATGTTATGTGTAACGTTTGCCGCTTATGCTACACGGAACGGCAAAATCCACATCCGGTCAGCCGATGAGAAAGGCTGCCGATCAAATTCGGACTGACGCGTTGCCATTGACATCAGGTCCAAGGAGTATGCGGCACAGTTGGCGGGGAAAAAGTTGGAACATACGCAATGGACAGGACACCCCGGTCGGGACATTCTAGGCCCCAAGACGATGGTCGCAACGTGTGCGCAGCTGTCAGCTAGGACGATGCACGCAGGGATGGCGTCAAGTTTTTGGACGTGTTGGAACTGGTCTCGCAGTGGGGTGAGTGTAGGCGCCACATGGTGCGTCAGACTGCATGCAAAGGTGGGCCAGGTGCGGCAGGGGTAGCAAGTACCTGGGAGCCTTCAAACCGGTTCCAGTTGCTCATGCCGCCTTTCTCTTATTAACGAATTGCTCCGTGGTCCTGGGTCGTGAATTGCTATTTTTCCAAGAGTTTTGTTCAGCACGTCACTTTTATTTTTGTAGCGCAAATACATAACATACAACCAGCAAATCCCTACCAAGGCCCCAACTACCACTTTTTTCTGAAAACCAAAGTACCACACCATGGCGGACACAGTCGAGGAGAGCAAGCAATCCATTTCTGGAGAGGGACAGGCTGATGCCAATGCTTCTGTAGGAGCAAAGGGCAGTGCGGAATCATCGAGTAAGAAAACCGAAAGGAAGACGCCGAAGAAGCTGGGCGGAAAGAAGCCTCAACAGCAGCCCACTCCTGACGCCACTCCTGCCCCTGATAGCGATGGCGAAGGGAACGCTGAGCAAGAGGACGCAGAATCAAAGAAGCAAACCAACGGCGGCGACGCCGACGACTCGGACGAACCCCAACAAGAAAAGTCAAAGTCGCAATCGAGGCGCCGCCAGTCCCGAGGCCGCGGACGACGAGGCGTGGAATCTGGCGCCGAGTCTGATGCCCGATCAGACGTCTCGCAATCCGGAGGCCGTCGCAACCGCCAGCGCCAGAAGAAGGGCGGAAAGGGAGGCGGCCCACTGGACGACATTACCGAGAACGTGCCTGGAGGCGAGCTTGTCGGCGGAGCTGGCGACATGGTCCAAAACACTGCTGGAAAGGCCGTTGGCTCCGTCGGCGATACAGCTGGCAAGGCTCTCGGTGGCCTGACTGGCGGCGGCAAAGAAGATGACGGCGGCAAAGATGGCGGTGAGCAGCTTAGGTTGCGCCTGGAACTCAATCTCGACATTGAGATTCAGCTCAAGGCCAAGATTCACGGTGATCTTACCCTTGGATTGCTGTAAGTGAAATTGTGTTTTCTTGTGAGATTATCGTATGCTAATGATGAACTACAGTAACTAAAATCACTTGGGCACGACGACAAAGACTTAATGCACGGCATGTTATTGACCTGTTAGTAATTGGAACCATTTGGAAGGCGTTTATATGAACTGGGAGTTTTGCATACAAAGTGCCACTCCCCCTTTGTTAACCTACTCGCAAAGTGTATGCGAGTAGTGGCCTACATAGGAATTGCAAATTACATGTATATCCACACGTATTGGCTAGTTTAGTTAACTGGAGAGTTTTGTTTGCAGCGGTATACCAAAGTTGTTAGTGTCCGCGTAGTTAGGTAGAGACAGGCAGGCAGAGACAGAGACAGAGCTATTGCAATGCTATTTTTTCCACGTCAAAGTCACAAATCTCGCGTGATTCCTCTCACCATACCTCTCACCATGTGTCTTGCTACACTTGTAATCATGAGACAGCGACAAGGAAGGAATCGTACAGCTTGACTGCACCGTGACGTCATAGCTGTAATCCATACCAAGACGCAACCCGCGACCCAAAAAAAAGTAAAGCAAGAACGCGTGGAAATGGCAAGATGATGAACACTATTGCATCATATCTGTTCCGAAAGGGCAAATCAACCGCTCTCCCAAAAAGTCCATGTGCATACATGTTTTGGCAAGGGGCAAGGGGCAAGGGGGGTCAGGAAAGCCATGGGTTTTCTTCCGTTCTAGATCTAACAACAAAAGAGAAGAGAGGCGACCGAAGCTTCCCCCTCCCTAGCTACTAGCTTGTATGTACGTTTGCGCGTCGTCGGACTAGGATACAGATGAACCGACGAAGGCAAAAAAGCGAACACAGTAAAAGAGAATCACGAGCGGCAAGGTGAAGGATAACACGTATCCATCATCGTAACTATTTCCGCATAGAGCGGCATTATCCGCGCAAATAGTGCGGGAAGGCTGAATTGAGAGAGGGCTGGCCTGGTGTCATGATTGTGGGTACACATACCAAGGCGTGCGCCCAGTTTAATCCCGCTCTTTTGGCGTTGACGTCAGCGACCGTTGTTGCTGTGGGGAAAGAAGCAAGGGTGTAAGCTTACTTGGTGTTTTTTGCGGGCTAGAGAGAGGAGCTTGCGTGGGTCGGGTTGATGGGATGAATTCTTGTTTTTTTGCGTGGTTGCGGAAAGCAAGCTTGCTGGTGTGGGAAGGGGTGGTGCCAGGGCAGGGCCTTGCTGGTGGTTGTGTGGATTGCGCTGATGCATGCGGGCGGCGGGGTGGGTTTTAGGCTGGCAGGCTGGCCTGGCTGAGCTGGACCCGGGTGGTAGTGTATTGCTCTGGTCTGCTCTCTCACTCTTCTCTCTTTCCACTACTCTACTCTACTCTTACTACCTTTGAGGTTTTTTTTTTGTCTTGACTTTGGGTTCCTAATTCCCTAACCCAACCCCAACCCCATCCGCCAATTTCCACCCTCCCTTACCGTCCCATAAGGATCTGATTTCTTCGTTTCCCCCTTCCTTCGACGGGATACATACAACAAACCACACCTAAACACTCAACCCACCATTGCATGATCGCGCGCCTCCCGCCCGACATGGCCGACAAGAACCAGAACGACTACTCGGACTCTGAGCCGCACGAGCGCTCGACCATGGCGCAGCAAAAAGCCATCAACAAAAAGAAGCAAGAGCGACGCGAAGCCGGCCTCCAATCTGCCCGCTCGCGCTCGTCGTCGCGCCGTGCCCGCCGCGCCCGCCTCGAGGAAGACAAGAAGAACGGAAAGTACATGCACACGACGCCGCTCGAGGTGCTCGAGGAGGCGGATGCAAACGGCGACCTGCAGAAGATGGGCATGTTTGAGCGTATCGGGCCCGACAGCACGTCCATGGATGGTCCCGTCACGTATGCGCGTGCGATGCGTGGCGAGATTCCCATGCGTGGCACCAATCCCAACGAGCCGTTTCGCATGGAACCGGAGAAGGGCGGGAGTGAGTTGAAGGACCAGGATGGGCTGAAGTTGACGCTTGAGGCGAATCTGGAGATTGAGATTGAGCTCAAGGCGAGTATTCGGGGGGATTTGACGTTGAGTTTGTAGTAAGTTCCTTTCCCCGGTTTCTTTACCTCTCCCTTTTCCTGGTTTGCACTCCTTCTTGTTTTACACGTTTTCTTGTTATATACCCTTTTCCTTGCTCTCCCCACTTTCAGTTCTACGCTTTTTTCGCTTTTTCGTTCCTCCTCTTTTTTTTGTTCGCTTACATGGAGAGCCAATATACATACCATGTATACGGACTTGCACGAGAGAGCAACAAAAAAAGAAGAAGAAGAGAGAAAAAGCGATGAGAAGCGGTCTTTCTCACCACGCACACACACACATCCACAAAGCATTTGGGCAAAGACAAGATGCTAATTGGCCTCTTTCAACAGCCAATAACATAATTGCCTCTTTTTGTGTTTCCCCCACTTGCGGAGTTGTGTCGAGAAACGTCTGTTGCCTCTCTCTCTTTTTTCTCTCTTCATCGCGGCAGTCAGTCTTGGAGCGAATGGTGTTTTGCGGCTCTCTCCCCCTCTACTTTTCTCTTCTTCACCGCATTTCTTCCTCTTTTTTAATTCCTTTTTCAAACATGCCAGCGGTTCTGGCCTGCAATAGTAACTGAACTTAACAGTGAATAGTGCTTGAATTTCGAGAAATCCTACAATCGGCATTCAACCAGCGTTTCTGGATTTTTTTTATTGAGAGCCATATCACTTTTTTTTCCCCAAACAACCGAAATTGGGGAAAAGATTTTAGGAGACGATTGCGGCGGATTCACGGCTCTTTACGACACCTGGGGGAAGGCATATGAGAGGGGTGATTGCCGCCTTTATGAAGATGAGAAGAAGAGGAGAAGTGGGATATAAAGAAACTTGCACTTTGATCTGAGCGTTTGAGGAGTTTACTACTAGGGAAATCATTTTTGTCTTTCCGGGGCTATCACATAGCATTTGTGGAAAGAAGAGAGAAATATTGATATAATGATTACATGTGACGATGGCTCTTTTTGTTGTTTCTCAAGTGGCCTGATTCTGTTTCCAGTATCAAAGTTTGTTTGTTGGTCGTTTGCTCCATAAAGAATGGGCGTGTAGGTTGAGTGATGTTGCCGAGTCGAACATATTGACAGGGATGCAGTTTGGTAAGGGCCGAGACGGCGACATTGCTTTGGCCACGGTCAGGGGGCGAAGAAAGGGATGATCTTTTTCAAGGGTGGAGTTGAAAGCAAGTTGCCTGTAGGCACGGATATGCACAGTAGTGTTGCGGGAGGAAAGTGGGGTGGTGATGGTGGTAAACGGCACGGGACGTGGCATCGATACCAAGAAACAGGTCACAGTCACGTGACGTGCATATCGTTGGACTTGCTGCAGATAAATTAACCAATGATTGATTAGGCATGAACTCGAACACGTTCACACTTGGAGAAGTGTCCTGTTCAAGTAGAAACTTTGTATCGAGTAATTCTGCCAACTTCCAATGAAGAGCGTTGAGTGTCGGACTCGCTGTAGCGGTACTAGACTAAAACGGCAATGTGGGATGGGCACGTTAGTCGGTTGCTTATAGTGCACCATTTCGCAATCCCACCTGCCAATGTGAGAGTCAAGTTCTCGCTAATTGGTCAAGCTAACAGTGGGGAGCTGAATGGAATAGAGTTCGCATGCGCTCGTCCGATAACGAATAACTTGGCAGGAACTCTGCATCTAATTTACGCTTGGACTACAACACTACTTATTGGTGCAGAAGTTGGGGTAAGATGGATGGGAAAGCATTGGGCTAGTATGTGATACTGCACATGTGTAGCATCTTGCAATGCAAAGATGCATGCCGTCATGGATAAAGTTTATCGGCACGTGCAGGCATGTTGAAAGGGGAGCGGATCGATGTGAACCGACACGTACGTACTCTTCCATCGGATGGCCCAAAACAGACGGAGTGAGCAAAGGGGGGCGGCGAGGTGAAAAGGGAAGGAGGAGGGGTGTGGGTGGATGTGCATGGATGTGAGTAGATGTAGATGGAAGGCGGCGAGTCAGGAGGGGGGAAATCGTGGATGTGGAAGGTGAGGCGTTGATGGGCAAGGGCAAGGGCAAGGGAGGCAGGGAGGCAGGAAGGCAGGAACGGTGGGTAGCAGCAGCGCCGGCACAAAGGTCTGGATGCTCGGGCAAAAAAGCACGTGAAGATAGCAAGTAGTAGTAGATGACGAGGGCGCAGTGACAGACAAGAGGTGACAAGTGCCAGTGCCAGTGCCAGTGCATGACGCGGGTCGGGGAGAGGCCAAAAGGTTCCGAAAGTGACAGGGCCGGGCAAGGGCGCCGGTTGGATCGGAGGGAGGGAAGGGAAGCAGTTGGGATGGGGAGGCCCAGGCCAACCTTGCGCGGGGCAGGCGGAAGAGGCAGAGAGCGTCGGCGTGGGTTCGGAGGGGAGTGGATGACGAGTGTTTTCGGATTACGGGGAGTTGGAGATTGCAATACCAAGATGGCCGCTGCTGGAGACGTTGGCACCGAGTCAGGCCGCTGCTGTCCGTACTAAGAGTGCTAGTACAAGTATGCTCGGTCTACGAAGGTACGCACGTAGCAGTACAAGTATAGCACGCTTCTTACATGTATGCCCGTAAGCATGGCCCGACAGTTCATCAAGGCGGGCCGAGGCTAGATAACAGATGGCTTGTTGTCCAGCTACTAAGGTGGTGTATGTGTAAGTACTCTACCGTCTCGAAGTACTCCACGTCCTGCTAGATGCATCGATAATGGAGGGGTGGAGGCCCGCCGATCGCTCGGAAATATGGCTGCAGATCAGTGCAGCACTCGATACACACACACATGCAAGACGTCTTTTTTTTCTCCGACTGCAGCGGCTGCCATGTCCAAGACTCTCGACACGACGCTTTCTTGGATAGTACGCGGCTTGCACAGGTCCGGCTTCTTTTCGACCGTCAGCTTCAAAGCCTCGGCCCAGAGAGCGTTGCCCCACCATGGACGTATACTTAGTAGCGAAGTACGCTGTTCGTGTATCAGTGTCCTTGTCGCTATCCTTGCCCTTGACCCTGTCGGCGGGGAACAAGCCATGCAAACCGACGACTCGAACTCGGATGATGCAGCAACGCATAGCATAGTTGAAGCTTGCAGCACATCGAAGCTTATTATCAGCCTGTTGGAGGTAATTGGAGTAGCCCATTTCGGCCAATCCCACGCGCCTACACGCGACGCTCAGCGCCAATCACTGGCCTTCACCCACGCCTGTCCTCGACACACACAGACAGCCTCTACCACTACCTACACCCAGGGGCAGGGACGTGTTGCGGCCCGCAAGGCCCGACCGTATTGTGTCCTATCCTCGTGTTTGACGGCCATCCAAGGGGCAGTGCTCACACGTGTGCTTTAGCTAATCATAGCATCAGCAGGTGCCACGGGTGCTGTGGTGAGCAGGAGGAGGGGGGGGGGGGATAAAATATTTACGTGCAGCGTGTCCATGTCCTACCTACCATGCATGTATGTAGTCGTATGTGGGAATATACAAGTATGTATGCATCCAAGCCATGGATGGGCGGCCTAATGTGGAGAGAATGGGCTATCGGGGGCGGAAGCTAAGCACTCGGTACGCGCACAAGTGGATTGGATGGCCGAGCGAGACCCTGCCTGCCTCTTTGCCCAAGCGACTGCGACTCTCTCCCCGCCGAATGCACATACACACACTCACACACGCCCACACTCATCTCTCGCCCTCCCAACCACGCGGGCACCATTCAACACCCATCTGCATACTCCCTCTCCTAATAGCCCCTTGGGCTCTCATCCACCCCCCACCCTGCTCCCCACCCTCGCACACGCCCCGTCTTCTGCTCGGCACACGCGCGCCTCCAATGTCCCAACTGTGCCTGGGGCTTGTCGTCACGCCCGCATCCACGTCGTCGTACAGGCCACTGTCTGCGCACACCCGTGTCGGTTGAGCGCCCTGCCTCTGCGTCCCCACCATATCCACCATGCCCGCCACAGGAGGAGGACGCGCTGCCCACCCCCCGCCTTCCACGATGCATTCCTCGCGCAGAGAGAGTAGTGCCATGGCCCCTTCAACCCAGCGCCCGGGCATCAAGACGCGCGCCTACTCGGCTCCCAACGTGCCCAAGTGCGATAGTGACGTTAGCACCGACTCTCCACGCACAGACGATGACCAAGAAGGCGAGGAGATTGCCGACGATGCCTTTTTCCAGCGATACCACTTCCCCCAACCCGTTCCCATAGCCCAGGAAGAAGAGGCCGGCAGCAGCGCCGAGTCCTCGTCCGACACCGAAGGCCCACTTTCTCCCACTCATGTCAAGGATCGTAGCCAAGCGGGCGACTCCGTCTCGGAGCCATCTACGGGGGTGAGTTGTGATTTTTTTTCCGTCTCTTTGGTTGTTGTTATTGTTGTTGTTCCTGTTGTTGTTGTCATGGTGCTAGCGTTTCCACGGCGCAAAAAAAAGAAAAGAGGAGGAAATCCAAAGTCAGACGAAGAACAATGGAGATTGAGCCAGGGAACAACACAAATGGGAAACCATCAAAAAAAATAAGCCTCCCACAAAAAACTTTAAAACAGGCTGACATTGTGATCATCTAGTCCGCCAACAGCGACTCAGCCGCCACCACCATGCAAGACCTCAACATTGCCGTTGTGGGAGTGCGGGGTTCAGGCAAATCTACCTTTGCCCGACGCGCACTTGGCTTGCCCGAAGCTGCACCCGCAAGCAATTGCTCGCGCAGAATGACCATTGATGGCAACATCTATGTAGTCCGCTTGGTCGAAATGACCTTTACCGACGTGCAAGTGGGCGAGCGCGGGAACATCAAGTGGCCAGACAGCACCGACGACTGTGCCACGCCTCGTATCCACGCCGCCGTTATCCTCTACGATGTTACAAACCAGGAAAGCCTGGCTAACGTGCCTGAAATGCTCAGTTAGTGCCCGTTTCAACCCGCCCACGAGGCGCCTCCGCTCCTGCGTCGTGCTAACCATGTTCGCAGATACGTTCAACAAGGTCCAACTGCCGTTCATCTTGGTTGCATGCAAATGCGATCAACACCCCGCTCACCGCGAGGTCGATCCATCCGTGGTGGAGCACAAAGCAAAGTCCTTCATTGGAGACGTGAGCGTGTTTCAGACCTCCGAATCGTCGCCGGAGGCGCACCGAGCATGCCTGTCGGTCATCACCCGCGCAGCAATAGCGGCCAAGCGACGTAAGTAATTCATTTCCTTTTTTTCTTCCCTGACAAGCCCCCCCGTGACGTGTCGAGCGCGTCCCCCATGGCCAGCATTTGTCGTGCCTGTGCACAAGGATGCAAGTCATTGACGTACTTCAGCTCCCTCGCAGGCCTCGATGGCGCGGCGCCGAGCCAATTCTTCCGCAGTACAGTCCAAGACCCAAAAGGACCTTTGGAGCCGCAAACACGAGCGTGCTAGCTCGGAAATCTCCCTCAGGTTTCAACGTAAGCCTAGCGAGATCAAAGGCCACCGTTATAAACCCAGCGACGTCAACAAAACCTTCTTCAACGCCGACGAGTCGCCCGGCTACGACTCGCAGGATTCCGATGATCAAGATTCGGATGCTGGCCAAAGCATCATGTCGGTGAAGCCCTCTGACGAAAATGGCTACACCTTTGAGCAGCTCGTCGACCGACTACTGGCACAGCCAATGTCCAAGAATGACACCAAATTCGTCTCCGTCTTCCTCGCCCTGTACCGGAGGTTCGCCACACCGGGCCAGCTCCTCGAGGCCATTATCAAACGCTTCGAGGCTCTCAATAAGGAAAAGGACCTACCGATGATCCGCATCATTGCTCAACTCCGCTACCTGACCATACTACACCAATGGGTTGCCTACTACCCTGGTGACTTTGCCTACCCCACCACCCGCCGCTTGATTCGACGATTTGCTTCCTCATTGGCCTCGAACCGTGAATTCTCCGTTGCCGCAACCGAAATCCTCCGCGATCTGGAAATGGTCACCGAAGATGACGACACCGACTGGGCCTGCAGCGATCGCCAACGCATGCAGAATGAAAATATACCCGCATTTCACAACAACGTGCTTGACGAAGACTCGGACGAAGACGAATTCTCAAGAGCTTTGGGCCACATGTCCATGGACGACTCGTCGCGAAACTCCATAGCCCGAAGTAGTTTGACTGGCGGCGCCCCATCTACAAATGAGTCCATGGGCTCATCACAGACCCTCATCACCCAGGTCGAAAAGAACGAACGTCTTGCCCGACAACTCGAGCCCAACCCCGTCAAGCCCCTATCAAAAATACAATGGCACCAGTTCATGAATGAGCCAGAGGATGCCATTGCCAGAGAATTGACCCGCATAGATTGGATCATGTTCTCCTCGGTCCGACCACGAGATCTTGTCCGCCACGTAAGCCTTAACAACGACGAAAAGAAGAGATGCAAGAACCTCGAGAACGTTACGCGCATGACCGAACATTTCAACTACATTGCATTACTCGTCACAAACTATATTCTCCTCCGCGACAAGCCCAAGCACAGGGCACTCATGATGGAGAAGTGGATGAAGATTGCGCGGCAGCTTCGCAAGTTGAACAACTACAACATGCTGGGTGCCGTCATGGCTGGCATCAAGGGCACAGCTGTTATCCGCCTGCATGCAACCAAGGACTTGGTTCCACAGGCCACGACTCAAGACTTTTGGAAATTAGACATTTTGATGAGCCACACCAAATCGCACGCCGCGTATCGACTGGCATGGGACAATAGCTCAGGAGAACGGATTCCGTACATTCCGCTACTTCGCCGCGATCTCGTATCCGCCTCCGAAGGCAACTCAACATTCATTGGTGACAAAAAGAAGACAGACTCAGCCTTGGCGCCACACCCAGGTGTCAGCGTCTTCGAGGCCGCTGCAGGAAAACGCGACAGCCGAGAACCATTGCCAGGGGGAGTTGTTGGCAAGGAGAGGATCAACTGGCGCAAATTTGAGATTATGGGCGAGGTCATTGTCGGCGTGCAACGCGCCCAGGGTACGCCTTATCCAAACTGGCAAAAGTGCGAAGAAATTCGGACCCTGATCCTCGACGTCAAGATCAACAAGGATGACGAAGTAAGTAACGCACCCTAGACTGGCGTAGTGTCAGGCAGCTAAGAAATTGCACTAGGAACTTTGGGAACGTAGTGCCCACCTCGAAGCCCAAGGAGCCAATGAAAAGGGTAGAATAGCTCGATGGTTTCGAGAGCGTTAGTGCCTCTTTCTTTCCTATTGTCTGCTTGCAGGCGTGTCACCATTTTTTTTTCATTCTTAAACTTGGCGATGAGAGCAGAGAAGCTAAGCCAAGGACTTTTAGCTGGGCGTATATCTTTGCCTTCAATGCCTTTAGCGTTGACGTTGACCCACCCGGCGATAGCGGCAGCAACAGCATCAGGCACCTAACACACACACCCAACCCCTATGCGTGCATGCAACAAAGCATTGAGCCACAGATACCCAGCAGCAGCAGCAGCACCGTCTCATCACCGCCATTGCTTGCATACTCTTTCGACAGCGACAATGATTGCAAAGACGCCGCGCCGACTACTCTGATTTGTTTGTTTTTTCTTGTTGAAAGACATTTGCACCATCTCCCTCTCTCTCTCTATCTCGCCTGCCATATATACCCATCTCTGTTCCACCTTGGCCCCCTCCCTCCCATACCACCAACAGGTGGGGGGGATCGGGGGGACGGCATTTGTAACGACATGTACCTGTGTTTTTTCTTGTTGCTGTTTTTCTACCATATTACGAAGCATCTTGGTAGCCCTTGGTCTCTTTGTTTTCTTTCCTTTCTCTGTTTTTTTGTGGGTAAATCTGCACGATACCTCTCTTTGTCTGTCCTATCCTGTCCTGTCCTGTCCTGTCCTCTTTGTCTACCTACTTGTCGGTCTCTCGAACTTTTCCCCTTCTTGTCTCTAGATATCCATGGACGTGTTCTCTTTTTTTTTATTTGTACGTACTCTTTGGATTTCTTTAACTACAAAGTATATCCACATGATAAACCAAACGAGGTCTTTTGTTCATTATGCCTTTTTTTTTTTGCGTGTGCCACGTGTGGATGTTTCTGTGGTTGGAGTTGCGAGTATGTGCTTGTCGTCCACGGGATATCGAGTGAAGAAGTCTTTCTGCCTTCTTTTTTCGTACTTGGCTGGATAGGATATACAGATGTGTGTTTCTTTTCCCTCTCCATCTCAGGAAGGAATAAAGACTCGACGAAAAAAAATATATGTATTGGGATCTACATAAACAAAGGAGGGAGTTTTTTTTTATTGTTCGGGTCAAGAGCTGGGTCAAGTCAAGTCTGGCTTCATTTCTTTTTTTTTTAAAAAAAAAACCTTTTGTTTTTCTTTCTAGCTCTCAGATTTCTTCTTGATGAGTAAGCTACTTTTGAAGAAGCTCGCTTTTTTTTTGTATCCTGCTAGTGGCTCGATACCGATGGTATTGAGGAATCCAAATAGTCTCTATTCATGACCTTGTGCGTTGCTTTGCTTTGCTTAAGGGACGCGTTAGACACATGTCATACCACGGCAGCAAGTCACTTGATAGAGAGTAGAAAGAAGCAATGCATGGTACATGTATTATTCATCTTGCAAATATAGCCTTATAGTATGCTATGTTGGGGACTCGAACGCCATGATGCATCTATTTGTTCAGCTCCTCAGCCCTCCTCTTCAGCTCCTCCTTGCTCGCGGGCTCGGGCAGGTTCTGGGCAATGGCTGGGCCCTATATGTACGTATTTTGTTAGCCTCAGAAACATATCGCTTGCTCTACCAAGTCCTTATGAAGCATGGTCTGTCGTACCTTTGACTTGAAAGCCTCAGCATGTTGCATGTTGCCCGTGTCGTGCATGCCGTGCGACGAAGCCGTCGAGTCCGAAGACTCCTTTGCGATCTTGTCGGTGATGCCTATAGCAAGGCGGAGAGTTAGATTTACTTTGTGTCGACAAAACACTAGGTTGGAGAAAGGAAGACTTACTACCAGGAGCAGACTGTTCAACAGGGTGGTCAGGCATTTTCACTTTTGCGTGTCGGATTTCTTTCCTGCAAGGACTTCTGGGCCGCCAATGTACAAGAACTCGGCTACGTAGGCGTTGACTTTGTCTTGCTCTGTCGTCTCCTCGCTCACGTCGAGCTTCTGGATGTCGGTGGCTAGTGTTGCGGTCTCGGTGTCTGTAGTTTCTGTTTGGCTCTGCAGGTATTGCAGAAGCGCGTTGAAGTTTGGCGGTTGTTTTTGTTGTTGCGAGTCAGATGGAGAGGCCATGGCGGGCAAGGGGAATGATGCGGGTTATGTAGGCGGCGAAGTAGCGGGTGCGTGATCGGTGACGTAGGTGTGAGGGAGGGTGAGATAGGAGAGCGGGGAGCTTGCAGGTGCGGTTGCAGTTACAGTTGCAGTTACAGTTGCAGTGGTGATGGGCGGAGGGCTCCGTTTGGGTTAGTGCGGGGTAGGTCAGTGGATAGTCTTCTAGTAGTATATACTACGTAGGTAGCTGGGGGCCCGTGGAATCAAAGCCTAGAATCCAACGTGTGACGAAGCAGAGCAAGGCTACTACGGTCTGGCTTGGAAGACTAGAATGTAGGAGCATTTCGTGTTTCCTCCGTGTCATGTCGGCATCGGGTGTTGCCGCTGGCCGGGCTATTCTGAGACTCCATTTTGAGACGAGGCTGGGCCTCTTGATGTCTTCTAATCTGTTGAGGCTATCGGTGTATGGGGAATGCTCATGTACCCACTTGCTGCGTTGAGAGTTGTAATTGCAGGTATGCTGTGCAGGCTGATTCACAACGATCCACTGTACTATTCACACATCTTGGAAGCCAGATACTTACGTACATCTTCAGTGAGACGCAAGTCTGAGCCAAGCGTGTATTTGGTCGAGTTTCTGGTGCAATATGGACGGTACGCGCTAAAAGTAACCTGATTCTTATCTAGCCATTGCATGGTTGCTGTATAGTAGACTAGCCATCGCCTATGATGCAAAAGACTTGAGACAGGTCACATGCACTCTGCTACCGACCTAGCTAGAAGAAGCATGTACATATTGCGTACCCTGTGTATTCGAAAGATGTCCAAGTTTCACCATAAAACCAATCAGCATTGCATGCATACACACCTGTTCGTCACATAAGAAGGATAGAAATGCGTACTATTCCCGGCCCGTCGGATCGCATACCACCTTCTATTAATACGCTTGAACCTGGAAGGCTTCTGGACGTTTGACGCCATTTGCTTTGCCAGATGGTGGCGAGGCTGGTGCCGTGGGTGTGTGGAGGTTGATCATGCTCCTTTGCCTTCCCCACCAAGACTCGCCACCTCTTGGTCACATTGTTGGCGACAGCAACCACCCGAGGTGTGTGTGCACCATGGAGGCCAAGCTCAATCCTTGTGCATTTTTACTTGTACGCTATAGCTATACGCCGTTCTTTTGACAGTCGGCAGGAAAATGGCGCGGAGAACGAGTGGCCCATAGCGCGCCCAAACTCTATAAGCGGCAGCTCAGCCACCGAAACGCGTCGCAAGGGTGCTTGACCTGCCGCCGCCCCTACCGAGCCTTTGCGACGTTTCGGCTTAAGCAGGCCTTCATTCAGGGACACCAGCCTTCACAGTACACACAATTCTTCCTCTCTCTTCTCAGGCTCTCCCATGCTTGACCCCCTTCCTGATTGCCATATACCCGGGAGCCATGTGAGGCCCGTTGTCTGCCGTCGATCGTCATAAGCCTAGTCTCATCGTCAACGTCGTATCGCAATTCAATTTTCACTTTATACCCGCTGGTCGGAACACGTCTTCCTGACGCCTCCGTCTCCGCGTAAACTGTGACTTTGCTGTCACGCCCCCTGCTATCGCGATGCCGTCGTTACTCGGGACCTCGCTGTTGGCGCGCCAGAACCCCCTGGACGACGCGAGGAACACCTTTTCGTCATGGGACAACTGCATGGCCAAATCCTACTGCAAGTGCGTAGAAGCGGCTCTCCTTGCCCGACTCCCCTGTGCTCACATACAACAGATGGCCAGTTATTGTCGGAATCATCATTGGCGGTCTCATCCTCTTCTCAGTGATTACCTGCATTGCGCGATGCATATGTTGCGGCGCTGAGTGCGCCTGCTGTTGCTTCAGATGCTGCGCTTCTTGCTGTGGCGGCGGACGCCGAGGAAGCTCGCATCAGCGCATTAAGAGTGATTCTGGACGTCCATATCCTCCTCAATCGTATGGCCCACCACCTCCTCAAGCGAACCCTTATGCGCAGGCGCATGCTGCCGCGCCACCTCCACCAGTCTTCAATCCGCGACTTGCAAACCAGCAGCAATACCAGTCCAACCCCATGCCCACCTTTACACCTGCTCCGCAACAGGAAAGACCGCAATATGCCACATTCGATTCATCCAAGCCAGCAGCAAACGAAGACTCCCTTCCGGCTATGCCGACGTGGAAGGAAGGACGGGATGTGCACGTAGAGGTAGAGGAACAGCCAGTTCCGCAAAAGAAGGGAGACATGGAGTTGGACAGGCTTGATCACAATGGTAGTGTGACAAGTGGATCCATGGGAGGCGTAGCGGCAGCAGCAGTACCTGGAGCAAGACGATCTCCTGGCCCGGGCAGGACCCCAGTTTCGCCAGATTATAGATATCAACAAAACAACTCGTTTGTGAGCGATGCCCCGTCTTACAACAACAACCAGGGACAGTATGGTCAGCCGTATGGCCAGCAAGGTGGATATCGCCAGGGCTCGCCTGGACAGGGTCGATCTCCAGTGTACGGAGCCGGTGCAGGGTACGGCCAGCAGCAACAGCAACAGCCATATGGTCGACGTTCACCAGGACCATCCCAGGCATACGGTTCCCACGACCAGCTGAGCCAACAGAGTGATATGCACGCACCATACCAGGAACCACCAACATCCTACAACCAACAACAACAGTCATACAACCAACAACAACCATCCTACAACCAACCGCAGTCATACAACCAACCGCAGTCATACAACCAACCGCAGTCATACAACCAGTCAGCGCCCTACAACCACCACCAAGACACTTACGACCAACGAGACTACCCCGATGAGCCCACGCACAACTACTCATCCCAGGCACCTGCATCCAACGCATATAACTACAACGCAAGCATAGCCCCCTCGTACCACACCTACGACCCAGCACCACCGCCCGCGCAGCCCCTACCCTCACCACCACCACAATCCTCGGGCCCCCCACCATCCCTCACCCCCGGCCGTCCCGCCCAAACAACCTCGCCAGTATCAGCGTACCCAGGACAAAGATCCTACACTCCAGCCGCGGACACGGTAGCACCACCACAGCAACAAGCTCCACCGCAGCCTTCGTACCGAGCTTTTACCCCCGGAGCTGAGACTCAGCAGCAGTCACAGCAGCAGCAGTACGGGGGTGTGGGCAGGAAACCAGTGGATGGATCGTACAAGGATATATAGGGGGAATTTTGTGATTTACAAGTTAGTTTTTTTTTTTTTAGCTTTTTTTCTATGTTTTCTGAATATCCTGGTGAATCTTCTTCTGATACCCACCCATCTTTTTTTTAAACCTCTCAAATGTGCTTTTTTTCTTCTCTTGTGTCTGTGAAGATTGGTGGTGTGATTTCCTTTGTTGTCATTTGTTGATTGGGTTTATTGGGGGGAAAGCATGTGGTTGTTTCATTTTCTTGGTGGCTTGTTGTGAAAGTTTAGTTTGGGTTAGCTGGTGAGTAGTAGTTAGGGCTAAGGATTGTGGCGACGACGTAGTTGGAAGACTTTGTAGACTAGGGATTCGTAGTGTGGAGACTAGGAACCGCAAGTGTCATGATTTCAGAGACGAGCAAAGTGAGTGAACATGTAACATGATTAAAGTAAGGTCCATTCGTACAAAGCTGGGGGTATCAATCTATGCGCAGGTGGAGCGATCAAGAAAAGAAAGAAAGCCACGTTCTCGACTTGCCACTCCCCCTTTGCATCCATCTTGTCGAGCTAGACCATACAATAAAAGTTAATACAGACGATCAGAAAAAAAAAGACGTCGTTCGCTCGCTTCCATGCCATGATCATTACCACATCGTCCATCGTCCTCCACTCCAAAGGGTATAACCGCTCTTCAATACAGCGAAAAACAACAAAGGAAAAAGTAGCCCTTAGCCACCCCATGGCACGCACCGACCGTTCGAGTCCCAGCCGTCGCGGTGGTGGTTGCGCGCTCAGGGTGCAGCCTCAGTAGTAGTACCCGTATCTTCTCAAGCGCCATGCTGACGGGGTAGAACGGTAGCCGCGTCAGTCAAGCGGAAGAGAGGTACTGGGACGCAGGACTAGACTCTACTCGTGTGCGTCGTCCTTCTACGTCCGCCGCCACCACGGCCGCAAGTCAGGCAGCTGATGATGATGCCGAAGAGCGAGACGATGGCGTTGATGATCGCCTTAAGACCAGCGGCGATGGCGTTGACAATAGCCATAATGCAGTTTCCGATGGTGCGGAACTAGAGTGGAATGTTAGTTTATAGAGCTTAAGGGTGTATGTGAGAGGCGAAGTAGACGTACGATTGACTTGATGCAGGATACTACGGCACCCATGATTGCGGTGTTGTTATTGGAAGACGGCTAAGTGGTGTTTGTTTTTTGGTTGGCGGGATGGGTTGGGAGAGAAGAAGATTTGTTGTATAGGTATATGTGAGTGGTGTGTGTGGTATAGGATGGAGAAGAAGCAACAAACAAAGGTGGTGAAGGGAGCTTATATTGTGATTGTGTGCAGCAAGCATAGGCGGTTGCACAAACGCTACGTCACAAACGTCCGTGCCTGGGTGCTTGCTGATGCTCGCTGTTCGCTTTCCCCATCTCATTTCTCCATAGTACGTACATACACCACACCTACTACACCGCAACCCAGCCTGCAGCAGCCGCAGCCCGCCCCCCATTCCCTTTTAAGGTGCATGGCATAACGCCCGCTAGTCAAATTTTCCGTCAAAGCCCATCATGGGCCTGCCAGCTGACTCTGGACCCGTTTCTGGCTCGGGGGCCTGCAAACCAACACACGCACAAGGACGCGCAAAAACGTCAGTGGGAAAGGCAGGTTTTGCATATGGACAAGGCGTGACGCAAGACATGGGATTGTCCCCTGCTTGCACGCGTGAAGGTGGGTCTGCCGCCACAACCTTAAAAGAGCATCGACGTCACTCGTGGTCCCTGAAACGGAAGCGATCGCTAATACCACTCCATCAATCACCCTGCCATCACACACGCCGTGCCCAAAGCAGGTAGCCCGACATTTACTCTCGCTACGCCCATATTGAATCGTTTGGCCAAATCAGCCTACCATTCAACACACCCACTCATCTCACGTCCTAGTGCAATCACAATCTCCGCATCTAGCCCTTCGACTTTTTCTTATCCGGCAGCGTTATACCGGCTCGGCTGCCAGTGTCCCCCCCCCAAAAGACAATACAAGTAGTCAGGGTGACGTAGAAGCTGTGGCTCCCGCTTCGAACCCATGGGTCTTCGCTTGTTCAACCCAGAGAGTGACGCCACAGATCCGAGCAGAGAAAATGCACGGGGCGGTTATCGGGAACAAGGTCTGACTTTTTAGCTTCAAAGGGACATGGGCATGGGAAGGGCCCCACCGCATTTTCGCGTTTCCCATGTCTCGATCGCGTTCGATCTTTTCTTTGGCAAGGGGGGTGATGCGCATGTTGTCATTGTCCCGTAAGCGGAAGTGAGTTTCTTTCACACTGCACTGCAAACGATAACAGGTTGTTTTGGCTAAAGTCTGCTATCGTCATTTTAATTCCCCAAATCCCCAGGGTCGCCCTAGCTTTCGCGCCTCGAGCTTGTGGAAATTACGGTCGGTCCTGGTCAGCTGCTCTGGAACAACAATCCACTAGACAACCCGTTTTGGCCATGCTGGCGCGCTATGGGCGTGTTAGCGCTGGTGCTGGGTGGATTGATGTGGCTGGTGACGCCCGTTAGCAAGCTCGACACCGCTCATGGACTTGTGCACCACAGGTGGGTCTGGAGCCGAGGCCTTGTCCCGACGACATCACGTATTCCCAGCCACGCCAGCACTGTTGCATAGCCGTCTTGACCTCTTGTGCTCTTGTTTGTTGTGCTATATTCATTACGCATATGTCATAAACATGCTACGGCCAGCCTCCTGAATACAGTCCGGACACGATACCCGTTGTAATGTCATAGACCCGTGGCTAATGACGTCTTGTTGAAGAACAGGAAATCTTCCATGGTCCTTCCATCGCCATATACGCTCTCAGCCAATAATACAGAAACCCTCGTGTTCCTGACACTGGGTTGAGATACCAATGCTCTGGAGCTATAGTACCCAGGGCTATAGCAAACAAGGCTTCGCTGCCAGCCTTGTCATCCACCTAGACACTGTTCCTGTTTCAGAATGATCAAAAGCCGTTGTGAGAAAACGCGCTCGCATATTCCGTGTATCGCTGCTGTTGTATGACCATACCATTTCCATCAACGTGCTTCCCGACAAGAGGTTGTCCCCGTGTGAGAGAGCGAGAGTGTATATCTCCCCACTATTCAATCTCCAGTCTTCGTCTCAAACTTTGTTCCAGAGATCGCTTTCAATCTACCCAGCGCCACATGCTCCACACGCTCCATTCGATCCCCGTCTGCATACCCATAAGACAAGAGCGCGGGAGTATCCGATCGCTTGATCGAAGCCCCACAGGGACTTGGCTTTCCCTCGAGCTTCTCTACATGCCTTGGTCGGGGAACAGGACTAGTATCGCTCACGGCCCTGTGGTGTCCACATCCTGTTGCGTCATTGAGGTCGTGCGTACTCCAGTTTGCACGATGTAAGCGGGCCGCTCGTGGTAGTAAGCTCGAGTATGAGGCTTGCGATTGGAAGCTGCCTGTTCTGCTGCGCTGTAGCAGAGATATCGGCGAATCTGGGACTAAGGTGCGATCTGGAGATAGTACTGGCTGAGGAGGGTAAGGGACTTGGGAGATTTCTTCTATGAATTCGATATCCTCGTCTTCGATCTTGGCTACGCGCTGTACTTGCTTGACTTCAAAGTATGGGGTTCTCGCGACATCTATTATGATATCCTCTGGGTCTGAGCGATTTCTCGATCGCGGAGCATCGTGCTCTGCAAGAGCCATGTACTCAAAGTATTTCTCGCGGGTTGCAGTCCAACTCTTTGGCTTCATTTCTGCACGGTCTCGTGATGTCGACATGTAACTCGAAACAGCGCCAATTATGATGAGTATCATGACCGCAATAGTTAAAAGGCCCTGGATAACAATGATGACGATCCCAATCGCTGTTGCAGGAATGCGAGCGATACCGAAGCGCGGATCAAAGGCTGCAGAAAGCGCTGTTGTAGTAACTTTACTGAAGCCAAGAAGATACACAGCTATCACGTTTAGACGTTGTCCTTCAAACGGCCGGAGGAGAATAAAGGTAACGAACGCAATGGTTTCAATTGCCAGTAGACCAAAGACCTGCACAGTAGGCTGGCTGGAAGCCCCAGCGAGAAACCCAGCTCGGAAGAACTCGTAGAAGAGCCAGATAACAAAGAACCACCATCGGCTGCTTCTGTAACGAGACACAAGCCATCCAAACCTTGCTGTATATTCTTCGTCGGAATGAATCGATGGAAGGTCCTTCGTGGCATGTATTCTCCACCACGGAATAGAGCAAACATACGCGCTGTCTCTCAGAGGCGGGACCCCACTATTCCTCGAGATACTGTAAGAAGGTATCATCTTAAGTATCCGATGCTTCGATACGTTAATTTGATCAGCCTCAAACACATATCCTCTGAGACGCAACCTGGAGAAGCAAGCGTACACGGCAACGCTACCGAATCCAAGTACCACGGTCACAAAGACTATGCAGGTGACAGCGACGATTCCCGATGACGCTGGCAAGGAAAACTGATATATGCAGAGGAAAATTATCGTGAAGAAGCTGATGCAGATGGTGCGTAGTAGTGTTACAGCAATGTAGGCGAGATAATGACGTCGGAAGTACTTGAGGCGGTTCTGGCGTATAATACGGAGACTGGCCAATATCTCGACGGTTGCTTTCAGAGTCAGAATTGAGATGATGGCGCATACGGATAGGAACAGAAGCCAGAGCAGTCCGGTCAGAAAGGCATTTCGAACTGGGATTCGCTGCGTCGCAAGTGTGCCTGCAAACCCGGAGTAGTCGCCCGGAAGTGGTAATCCAGGCTTGACCTGCTTTCCAGAGTACTTGAATCCACTGTTAACATCGGTCAAGTAACGCTTGTTGAGAGTATTCCGAAAACCGAGCTCTGTAGGTAGAGTATCCCGTCCATATATCCGATGAATGTCGACTCCTCCAATATCCGGACCACTTTGACCCGTACCAGCAGTACTCGTCCGTACCTCACCCCCCTCTTTCGCGCCAACAAACCCATCAATCATACTCTGCATCGACTCATAGTATATCATTCCTCCCACCCAAGCATAATTACTCCAAAAAGCCACCAGAACACTCGGCCAATCCATCTCCAGCGCTCCGCTGTAGAAAACATACTGCCACACGGAAAACACCACAGAAACCGACATGGAATGCGCATAATGCCTGCGCATACCGAGCACATCGCTGCCGCACGCAGTAGTAGCAAACGACGCAGCCATCGCTACAAGCGTGAAAACCGCTAGAACAGTCCCGACACAGTACTGCCGTCGAGCCGTCCACCCATTCGTAATCCCCGCCGCAAACACCCCAACCTCGCTCTCCGTCGCATTCGCAAACACCCGGAGAACAGCCTGGCCCTCGAAGTCCGGAATACCCAGTGCCACCTCTGGGATCCCTGCTATATCTTCTGCACTAATCGGTATGATACCTGCGGCTTCGATGGGCGTTCCCGGTCGCACCGGGCAGGCGCTGTTTGCTACTCTTCAGTAGTGTTCTCTTAGCAGAAATGAAGGGGGTGGTTTTACCTCCAGATATTCGCGTCACACGGGTTGAAGGTGAGTGAGAAACGCGTCTCGCCGTATGCGAAGACGCCGATGTTGAGCATGACGTGGTCTTGTAGTGTTGTCTCGCCGCGTAGATGGAACATGATTGTCATGTTGTCTTTGTAGTATGCTGCGTCGAAGCGAGTGATGTTTATGGCGCTGTTGCCGAGGCAGTCTGCGTAGTCGGTTGTGTAGAGGGATGGGTGGCGGTCGTCTCGGACGAGTGTGCGGATGCCGTTGATTGTTGCTCGTACATATTCGGGTTGATTCGCGATGCTGAAGTCGCTAAATAGCAGGAGTAGTAGGTAGATTGGTAGCAGAAAGGTGGTGTTCTGTTGTATGCGCATGCTGGTATAGGTGGTGGTGTATTGAGATTGCAGAGTGTGTAGACTGTAAACTGTGGGCGGGAAGCTTTATAGAAGCTGGGTAACTTCTTTTATGTATGTTTGCTGGTTCACTGCAATGTTATGGTTGCGTCTGGAAGAGTCTTAGTTCTTTGGCATGTTTATGGGTCAGTGTAGGAGAAAAGTGAGCAAACTAAATGCGGAGTGAAGGTGCTATCGTTGGGATGGCATCAGGCCTCAATGCGGGTTGTTCTATCTGCAAAAAGTCTATGAAAGCAGGAGCATTTTATCATTGGTTAGGGGCGTCTTCCAAGTTCTTTCCAGCCTAGTCACTGTACAAAGGTTGTTAAGCATTGGCAAACTCTGGCAACCCCATAGACCCCTGAGAAGTGCATATATGGAGAGAAGAATCTAGAAATGGTTTCATATATAGTGCACAATGAAGCTCACGATTAATCCATGGCTTGACACAAAACTGAACGAATCTTGTTGAGACGGGAGTAGGTGCATTTCAAAACTCGCTCTTCGCTCTTGGGTATCTCACTGTACGCATCCGATCACCGACTCTACACTACTGCGCTACCAAAATTCCGTCATACCTTTTATCAATTCAATCATCATTTGCCAAAAGTGCCTTTGGCTTTGACACACAACTCTCCCTTGACATTCTCAAGGGTCGCAATAATCTCCTGATTGGAAGCCTGTGGCTTCTTTGTGAGGTCCTTCTTTTGTGATAGCCATGCCAACCAGCTCTTTGTAGGTTCAGATTCCGGCTCAGGCGGTGGTTCAGATTGTGGCAGATCCGGCTTGGAGAAAGCAGCGCGTATGACGTAGAAATCGAGACTGTACGTGGGTTTCGCGTAGGTTAAAGAAAGGGAGTCGGGGCGATGGACTGGTTCTGAATACTCTTGTCAGTGGGAAATTTGGGTATGAAATGGGGCATGAATGCATCAATGTACATACCAATAATTCCATCAGGACCCTTCGCCATTCTGGCAAAAATCTCCTCAAAGATAGTCGCTATAGCCCCTCCATGTGCGACACCCGGCCAGCCAGCCAGCCCTCCTCCAATCCATACTACCGCCACCATCTCTCTGGTCTCGGCATTCCAAAATGCCCTCTGCACTCCCAATCCCCTTGCCCCGCCCATAGTACCCAAAACGCCTTTCTTCCCGTCATTTTCCCTACCAAAATCTAAATCCAGCTCCAGCCATCCTTTGTAAGCTGATATCTTCCGACTTCCTAGAGTAGGTGCAGATGTCAATCCTGGTCCTGACCGGAGGGCAGTATCGGTGTGTAGGTTGTATGATTGCGATCGGAGTGATTGTACAATCTCCAGAGCGTCGACGTCGCGGCTGAGGGAATTAAGGATTAGGTCATCATCTGGCGATCCGGGCTCAGGAAGACCGAGGGGCGCAGCGAAATGGCGGGCGCCCAAGCCAGTTGTTATTCCTAGAGCGAGGATGCTGGCGTACCACAGGTAGGACCAGCGGATGCGGGATTGGAGGGGAAGCTCGAGGACTTGGGCATTGCGGGGGTGGCGGGGGTGGCGGACGAATTGGCGCGAAGCCCGGCAAGGCGCTGTGAAAGGAGTGCGATTCAGGAGGATGCGCGCTCGAGACATGTTTTGTATTCTCAACTGCAGATATCGCAGTCAGTGATAGATGGGACGGAACCTTGAGTTGGTGACAGGGATTAGTTCACCGAGGCTCAATTTTAGCGGCTTGGCACCTAAGGTGCTCGACTTGTGAGCGGCATTATTCCGCCATACTACACATTTGGATGCATTGTTTTGGAAACACCGAATTCAAGTGTATATGGGCGCTAAGCATTAGACCTTGTCATTTCTTATACATGTCGAATCATACTAACATACATCATCACGACTGCTCCTGTTCTAGCTTTCCTGGGCGTTGTTTATCATCCACCAGCGTAATGTCCAATGTCCCCATGTCAACATCGTGGAACATACGAACCTACACAGTCTGTTAGCTGCATTCTATTTCCAAATAAACAAGTATACAGCATACATTCATACCCAACAAATCGGGTCCAGTTTGTTCAAATCGCCACATTCTCGGATCAAACCAAACTGCGCTCCCACAGTTTGCGCAAAACTTGTGCAAATTTCTTTTCATCCCAAAAGAATAGTCCTTTAGCATATCTTCACCGCTCTTTATGTGTAGCTGCGACCTCTCGGGATACACTAGCAAGTAGCCGTTGCGAGTGCAGATGCTGCAGTTGCACGATACGACCTTCCACTGGGGTAGTGGTGGGGAGAGAAGGACCGAGTACTGTACGATACCGCAGTGGCAACTTGCTGCGTAGGTTTGACAGTTGTCTGGATCAAACTTGGGGAGAGACGGTTTAGTGCCTTGTGAGTCGGTCATGATGGTGGCTGGCGGTGGTGCAAAGGTGGGGTTCAGAGGGTAGTCGAGAGTATAGCCAGTAAATCTCTCTTCGAGTGAAGCGCATACTACATATATTGCCTTCAATATAGGTACGAGGGCATGAACGGAACGGAAACCGCCGTTTTCAACGGAAGCTATGCTCAAGACTGTCGGTGATGAGCAAAGAGGGGCGGTGGCCTTGTTTGCAAAAAGTCCCCGTCTCCGGAATTCGGCGAGCAAATGTCTCCGAGGCCGTCAGAAAGCAATTGAGGATGTATGGAGGATCATGAGAGTAACAGGTTATGATGCTGTCATTAAGAATCCACCCAGGTCGTGATCTAGCCAGCTTCTGCACGAGAACATTTGATTCGAGAAACTATTCGACAGCTAGACGACTCTAAACAGACAAAAGCCACGCTCATTTTTTCATACTAAGTACAATCTAAAATTAAGTCTCCCCCGAAATCACGTTACTTTCCACAGTATATAGTGGAATATAACGAGGTTTCGTGCAACAATAATTTCTGCAGTTATAGGTCACAAGGCGTCAACTTTCGAATCTCTCGCCCATTACAACACGCATAACCAGAATGGAAAGCAGACTTAAACAGATATTTCAAACAAGAATTCATTGACAATAAGAGAATGTGAGACATGACATAGCTATTGAAAACTTGAATGATATATACCCATTATGAGCATCTCAATTAATTCACTGCCGCGACAGCCAGAAGTCCCCACACCAATCACTGTCCTGATCCCAGAAAAGCCCATTTTCCTATCCTAGCATCTATTCCCAATCACTTTACTTACACAAACTTACCTCTTCACTGCGTCAGCCCCCCAATCTCGTCCGACCACCTCCTATATCTTGTACAACCGCATTCTCCCATCCACATTTCAAAAAAAAATAGCTCGTACGACACAGCGCCTCCCAAATGCAAAAGGCAAGAAGAGATGGAAGAGAAATTCGGCAAGTTCCACCGCTACCAGCTATGAACATCAGCCCACAAAATCCAACTCATTGCCTCAATTTCCCGCCGATTTCCACCCCCAGTCTTACATACCGATCCCGTGTCACCAGAACTTCTGTCTGCGACTCGTAGAAAAAACGCCAAAGGCGCACATTTCTTTGAGGTGCGATTGGTTGCATGGTATACGCGCTAGTGGAGCTGGGAGTCGTTGTTGTACGGCGGAGAAGAGGGCTTGAACGGAGCTGCTGAGCTTGTGTAATGTGAGAGCCATGGGCTCCGATTCGTGTCTTAAGTCGGAGACGCTATTCTGGGGCGGGTGGTGCTATCCGGGGACTTGGGTTGGGTGGGTGGGACAGAGGGAGTGGGTTGGTGTGAGGGTTGTTTGACTGTTTGTGGGAGCGGAGATGAGGATTTTTGGTTTTAGGGTTTCATTGGGTATTTTGAGAGTAGCCTCTGTGGCATGGAGTGACTTTGGAGGAGAGATTCATGACAAAGCTTCGAAAGTCGGCGACGGAGATGCTATCCTCGGATAGAAAACGGGGAAATACGTATGTCCTTCGTGTTGATATTGTAAAAGATGAGTGAAGAAGACTAGTGAAAAACAAACTACATAGACCAGTGAAGGGAATTGCCTAAGGACAAGATGCTGAGAAATTACTGCCAACACACAAAAGCACTTCTTTCTACGCTACCTGTCGATTATAAGGAAGTGATCATAATCCTCTTGGTTTGTATCTGAGATCCAAAACTCAATATGTTGTTCTACATTACTTCAGCCGCTTAAGCTAAGAAAATTCTGAGAGACTCAAGAGTAGATGAATTATCACAGATATTGAGTGCATGGCTTTGCAGCAGCCAGTTCAGTTGCAACAGCTCAAATCTCAGTAGAAGTATCTCGTCGTTATTGTTACATGGTGCAATAAGTTGCCATTATGTACAAATATCCATCTATTCTTCTTGAAGATTTCTAAATATATCTCTTGCTAAGCAGCTCAAATGTGTCTATACCATCATCATGGTGTTTTGTGATAGAAATATGATAAGATCTCTGTGCGATATCACTTTTCTCGCCAGTAATAGGATTTGAAAAGAAGCAGCCTAGAAGACCTTGTGTTCAATTTTGCAATGCATACTGAGAGATACACAACTTAACATACATCGACACCTCATGACTGAACTCGATCGTCAACTGAAATCGATCATGCTACTATGATCGAGACATGTCATCAAGATCGCAGTTCAACATTTCAAATCCTTACGAAAGCAACCAAATACTCTGTCTGAGACTGAGTCTGAGCTTCAAAAGTCCTATACAATGCATTGACCTTGTCTATATTTGCGTTCGCCACATCTGCAAGACCTTCTTCTGCCTCTTATCAAAATAATAACAACGTATAGACAAATCCTCGACATCGATGCCCATCGCCCCAGCCTCACTCCAGACGCCAAAAGTAAACACAAATATTCAAAACAGCATAAGCTCCAGAGCGGGGTTCCATGTTCATACATACTAATCAATCCGATTCAGAGTCCATGCATCTCTTTCCTTACTTTGTACTGAAAACAAATTCTGGATCAGCCAAGTCGTGACTTATTCCACCGGAAGAAAATCCGTCATCAAATCAACATGCTGCCTATCAAACGGCACGCACAAGGGCACTGCAGGTGTAAAACCTGTTACCAGCAAATAGACCACCATCGCGAAAGCGAACCCCGCGGACGAAAAAGCCAGCCAAAAAAACAAAAACCTCGACGCTCCTGCACTGCAACTGCACCGGCATGACGTGCTTATGATGCACATCGTTAATGCCGACATCACTCCAATCCAATATTTAGAGATCAAGAGAATGCAGGGCAAGGGGGGCGATGAGCGATTGATTGAAAAAAAAGGAACAAAAACTACATGGAAAGGAAGAAAGAAAGAAAGAAAACAAGCGAACAAAGTAAAAGACCAGGTTCACTCAAAAGCAACGGCCGTATACATAGACCCTGTATAGGATTCAGGGTGATGGAAAACAAAAAGTCTGTACTACAATGGCAGGAAGCAGGCAGCCCGAGAAAAAAAACCAAATTAGATGTTCATGACGGAGCCTGAAGAAGGTACGGGAAGGATACGTACGATAGCCGAAGCCAAAAGCAAACGGCCACCGTTTCTTTTCCCTCTATCCCCTCTCCCCGTCCACCACCCTCTTTACTTTTCCCATGCGCAGCGTGCAGCGTGCATGCACGTCTTAATTTCTTCTTTCCCTTTGCGCTAGAAAGCGAAGAGCAGGAGCGATAGGGATCAAGGCCAATGCGTGTATGCATGTGTGCGTGCGACGCAACGTTTCGGAAGGTAAAAAGCAAGCTTTCCAGAAACAAGCAAAGAATCACTACAGAAAAGAAGCAAAAGACGATATTCCACTTACCCGCTCCAACCATTCCTCCCTCCAATGGACCCTCCCACTCAGAGGCGAAGAAAGAAAAAAGAAGTATGCGTCAACAACAGAAGCCCGGAGCTTACCCGTACCGTTCCCCTTTCCTTTCTCGCCTTTTCGCGGGGAGCACACACACACACACCCTCCCCTCCTTCCACCCAAACCAAAACCGGTAGAGTAGAACCAATCTCCCCTCCACCTAGCACCACGCGAAACCACGGCAATCTTTCCAGAAATCCGCTCAGATCTTATTTTTTCTTTCTTTCTTTCGCCATAATCGGCATTGGCAAGTTACCCATAATCTCATGACCTAGAAAAGATTTCCGTATATGCAAACCCCACCCCGCCCTTTTTTTTCTCTTTCTCTTCCCTTTGCTTTGGGCCATGGGCCCCCGTATACATCAGCTTGCAAGTGAAGGAAAAAAAGAAAAAAGAAGGAAGAGAGAGAAGGAGAGAGAAGGAGGGATTATAGGACCCCCCGCTCATCCGCCCCCCACTTGTTTTGGTTTTTTGTTGTCCATTCAGGATTAGAGGCCATTGGAAGATGCAGTGAAGATCCAAAAGGCCGATACGAGGTGCAGTGATTGATTGTTTTCTTCTTTGGGTAGTTTTGGCACTTGCTTCTTGTGCTGTTCTGCGTATACCTGCCTATACGCGGGATGTGGGCGTTTTCCTTGAAAGGGGACGGGGGCGTGATGGTAACGTCATATGGACAGTGCAGCGGCGCCTTTTCTTTTGGGCTGGCCCCTGGGCTGGGACTTTGGGGGGCTTGTCCTGAGGCACTGTATGCTGTAGTTTTTTTTTCTGCTTAACTTCGTGGGTCTAGCTTGATGTGACGTATATGGGATTTTGAAATGGCCGGTTTAAGGCTCGGAGTGGGCAGGCTACTTTGTCTACCGGTGGGAGAGGAGGGAGGGGAATCCGTATGGAGTCTGTCTAACGCTGTACGGCTCAAAGACAGCCGTATCCTCTAAAGTGCGGCATGCCCAATTAAGTGATAGACTGTAATTTTACAAATACAGAGAATTATAGGCTGGAATGGAATGTGACGTTACAAGACCAATAAAGTGTAGCTATGAGCCTACCACCCTATTCTCTCACAGTAACTTACCCGAAAAATGGACTGAAAACCGCAATAAAACCTATTCAAGTCAGAAATTCACTCAGTATTACGCTCTCACACTACATCAGACCCATCTATCATGACAGACAACTAAACAAGGCAAAAAAAGGGTTGAGTCTGAAAGACGATCAGCACACTCACCGGCCATCCAAACACCAAAATAACATACGACAATCACTATCCGCGCTTACAGCTAATGTGACGTGTCTGCCTACTTTTTTTCGCATTGAAGACTTGATTCGGCAAGTACGTAACCGCGATGCAAGGGCAAGCGTTAACTCGGAGTAGGGAGGGGGCCTAATGGTCAGCACCGGTCTACAAGCGACAACGAAATCCCCCCCTGTAAGGCCTTCGTGTATGTATGTGTGTCACGATGGATTGCATAGCATGCCATACAGGTTCAGCCTGACGCAACTAGTTCGGTCTCGCCATGAAACCCTGATCGTGCTGCGATTCGGATAGTCGATGACAGCGGTAACTCGGTATCCCGCCTCAGGCTAGTTGATGCTCGATTTCAAATACGTTCTCGTCTTCTTATCGGAGCAAATGGCGATCCGATCTTGAGGGAGGAACTCGATGAACAAGTTACTCATAACACTGCAACTCTTCAACATGACCAGACAAGCTGGACACGTGTTCAACGTACAGATCTATGCGAGACTGGGTCCTGTGACGTTGATTTCTGTTATGGTAAGTCAAGTGTGACTGTAACATTGTCGACTCCGCTCAGGTAAGCCCGCATCCATTCAAGCTGGGCACTTACGCCCCGTCCTGCTTCTTCTTCTATCCAAAGACGCAAGCGCAGATGATCAATACAGATATGCATATTCTTAGCAAAGTGAGACAAACTGTGGGCATCAAAGCAAAAGTAAGGAAAGAAAAAAAAACCTTGCTTGATCAGTTGCTCCGGGCTCCACTGTCGTTGTATCATCGTCTAAGCAAATCGAGGAAGTACCGAGTTGGCATCTCTCTTTCTCCAAGTCCGAAACACTGGGGATGTAAGCTGAGTGTACATGCACACTTAACACACGTACTGGTTAGAGACAGGACAAGGTTATCGAGACCGGTATCTTATGTTCAAGTGGGGCAGCTAGTCTTCTGACTTTACTATGAAGCCGAAAAGGGACTCTTTCTCCCTCTTGCGGCATGAAGGAGACCCGAAAAGAGCTCTTATCGGTCTGGCCCCTCATCAGCATCAAAGTTTGTCATAGCCTGTTGAGTGACAAAATGCGTGCGGAAAGTTTCAACTGTAGTCGCCAGGCAGCACAGCCCATCAGCTCAGCTCTCTATACGGGATACCGCCGGAAAAGGCCAACTTTGTTGCTTTGCATGTTCCAATTATGGGATACCGTAGTCATTGGTATTCACCATCGCCAAATATTCAAAGAATAAAAAAAGCGCCTTGTTCGAATGGGGATGAAGCAGGACAGCTTGCATTGGACAGAGCCACCTTCCGAAGCGCCATCTACACAGTAGTGCGCTCAACGCGCCCACCGCCGCCGCCGCCACCGCAAGCCCACTTGGTGATTGTGTGCCGTGTTTCTTGGCAATCCTTCTCTACCTGACGCCCGACGATGAGTGAGTTGCAGCAACGAAGGCCAGCCACTCTCACAAACAAGCATACCAAGCGAAAGCAGGGCCAAAATGGCCCCCGAATAACCGGGACCAACGAGCGCCAAGGCGTGGTTGGAGGTCAGACGGCGTGCTCTGGCTGTAGCCATCGTGTTTGGGCCTAACTTTGCTGCACGTCAAGTGTAAGCCGCAGTAATCACAGGCAACCGTCCTTGGATACTGGTACACGGAATTGGCCATCTCGCAAGGAATACCATTGCTTGTGTAGATATGTAATCATCACCGCACGGCAATTTCCTTGTATCTGCCACACACATAAGCAACCAACTCTAACAATGTTACACTCAGCGACATGTATGCATTCTCACGAAGCCGCCGAGCAGATTTTCATCCGAGAGACTGAGACATGACTTGTTGAGGAAGCGTGGGAAGATTGCAAAAACGGTGACAGAAATGGAAAAAGCAAAAACTGCTTTCGCTGATTGGATAAGATGTGACCGTCTTGCATATGCAGAGTGAGTTGTAGCATCAAGCCAGGTCGGCTTGGTGTTATCTCGCCTCGCCCTAAGCGTAGTCCAACCACTCTCCAGTGCGATGGTGTTGGGGTGCGCGCGTGCGTAGAGTACGAGCAGATGAGCATCGTCGAGAGATAGTACTAAGAGCATAGCGTCAAGGTATGCACCTTTTTACGAGAATGGATTGATGAAACCAAGAGAGGGATAGGGGCTGCTCATGATTGGTCCAGGCCACCCGGCAGCGTGTGGAGAGCTGGTCGGCCTTGGGAATGCCGGACCCAGACCATTGGCGGAGATTTTGCAGACTGCGCGCTTGTCCACCAATATGGATGCACGAACAGCCGAGAAGGATTTGGCTGTCGCCTCGATGACCGACAGCCAAGCGACTACTACATGTTTGGGCGAATAGCGTTTCACCTGTGCATGTTATTTTGTTGACAGATATTGTGTCAGCGCCCCTCCACTGCGCACCTGGGCACCTCATCTAGATGCAACTCATCAGGTGTTCTCTCGACCCATGATGGAACAAAACTTGCATGGGCGAGTCAGAGATGGCCGTCTGCTGGCTGGACCGTCCGGAAGTGGGCAAAAGACTCGGCAACGGCAGTCAACTGGTGACCAAAGCGGATTATCCTCCGACGACAGCAAAATATCGTACAACGGTGTACCCTGTGTACATCATCGATCAGTGGCGCACTTGCCAGACGGGAAGGCTTTTGCGGGCGTTTAGCTTAGCGGGCATAATAAGTGGTGCGTCCTGGTTCAGGCAAAGAACAAGGTGGCTGGCAAAGATCAGCGAGATCCTGGGTGCGGAGTTGAGATGATGGCGTCCGCCACACAGACGTATGGTTGAGGGTATGCCTTTGATGCAGGTACAGTCTTAGCAGACCGGATGCGATGCCGGCACATACAAAGCTTGGGCTTGTACATATTCACGGCATGGCCATGACTCCAGCATGAGCGTAATGGGCACGTACGCAGCTTTTGCTCGGGGAAATCAGCACGCGTGCGGCGAGTTTTTGCCGGCAATTGGGGGGGGGGGAAAGGGAGAGAGAGGCCAGGCTGAGCCGGGCGGGCTGCGCGGCAGTGGAAGCATGCTGCCACTCGGTCCAGGATAGAGAAGGGATTGAAACTAGCGCTTGTGAGCGGGCTGACCAAGACTAGTAATCATATCATGGCCGTGTTGGAAGCGTTCCAGAGCGGTTAGAAGCGACAAAACAAGTATGCAGGTTGGTAGGAGCTGGCCTAAACGTAGTTTGACACAGGTCGAGTTGGGTAGAGCAGGGGGAGGCGAGGCGAACCCGAGCCCTAGCCCTAGTCGCGAATTGGTAGCGGAAATCTTGAGGCCCAAACCTTGGGTTGTTTTCTTTCGGCTGCATCACGCAGGAGACGAAGCTATTGAGTCCAGAGCTGGAAACTTTAGTAACGTGGGGGGTACAGGACGTCATTTCACAGCGACTCAGTCACGCAAGCAGGTAATTGTCAACACGCCGGCCAGTCTGACTGGTGCAATATACTCCCTTGGCCGGTGTGACCCGTGACGAGGCCGCGGGCGCGCGAGCACAACAAGCAACAACACACACACACACACACACACATACACACAATGTATATACGCGCGTGCGCAGTGAGAATGGTAATGGTGACGACGGCCCGTGTATAAGCAGCGGGCCCTGGAGTCGTTCTTTAAGGAGGCTGCAGACGGCTTGAAAAGAAGCGCACTGGTGAAGCCCAGCGCGTTGGCTGCCATGACTGTGCTGAGGCGGGTGGGCTTGCGGGCGGTGGGAGAGGAGGTGCGGCTCACAACGTGGCCGCCGCAGCCTTCGGATGCGGACTGGATGCGAAGCGAGAGCGAGAGCGGTTTTGCTTCTGGCAATTCAGGCAGTGCGTCAACGGAGATCCAGGGGGGCGGTTAGGGCGTCGTGGGCGTCGTGGGCGTCGTGGGCGTCATGGGCGCAGGCAGGCGTCGTCGGCTAGAGGAACAAGACTCCGGACCTGGGATGGGTGGACTTGGCGGTGACGGGGAAGGGGGGCCAGCTGGTTACGCTAGAGCCAGACGCTGAGTTGGGTCTTGCAACCCGCGTGTTATCAAGGGCTAGAGACATGTGGGGCCACGGGCACCCCGAACGCCTGAGACGCTTGTGCAGAGAGATCGGTAGGGTAGAACGGGCGGGACCTTTAGCGTAGCCAGCTCGGCGGGGGAAGCCGTTGATCTGGCTTGACGGGTGGCCGATTAGGGGGGAGGGGAGGCCGTCACGTCGGGAGGCATGGTGGATGGAGGGACGGAGGGGGGGAAGCGATGTGACGAGCTGGCGGCGCCGTGTGAAAGCAAAAAGCCCACTGTACTAGCTGGTGGCCTTGAAAACAGTTGAGCGAGCAGTCATTTAGATGGGGCGGGCAAGGCTGGTGACAGGCGGGCGGATGATGACATGACGATGTGTAGTAGTGGGGTTCGGATTTGTCCAGGGCGTAGGGGGAGGGGGCACTGGCTGCCTGGCTGGAGCGAGTGCGAGAGCGTGCAGACGCGTCGATAGTACACACTCTACTTACTGTACTCGCTCTCGTAACTGTACTCTGCAGCAGGTGCAAACAAGCACAAGCGCGTTGGAGCAGCCAAGCGAGACGATGCGTTGAAAGGGTGCCGGCGCTCAAAGGCTCCAGGCCCGCGTCCAGCCGTCAAGAGCGTTGCAGGTGGGCGAGGGAGGGTGAGGGTGTGGGAGTGGGTGTGGGTGTGTGTTGGTACAGGCGATCAAGCGAATCAGGAAACCTTCTCCGGTTTCGCTTATCCGCGTGCGTGATTGGCTGGGGAGCTCCAGGATTAGGCCCAACCTCGCATCCCCATCACAGTGACAAAACACGCTGAGAGATGAAAGGGAGCATGCCGTCTTGCGTGCGATGCGATGCGCTGCGCAGCCCTGGACATGTGTTGTTTTCTTTTTTACCTTTTTTGCAACACTCGGCTGCACCGCCCCTGTCGACATCCGGCATCCCCAGCATAGGCAGAGACGTGGAGGGGCGTGTGCGCGTGTGCTTGGATACGAGTGTGTTTGTCCATTTATACACGGGCAACTATGTACGTACATAGTGGTATGTATATGTATGGATGTATGGATGTATGGATAGATAGTAGGCACTATACAGACTTGGGCAGTGGCAGGGCTTGACCACGTTGTGACGCCCACGGCCACCCGACAGAGTACGAGGAGCCGGACAAGGCCCGCGGCTACGCCATCTGTGTGCGCTTGGCCCTGCAGCACGCCTGAGCTAGTCGTCGCAGCGGCTGCCCCAAAACAATGGTCTGTGGCATCAGCCTTCCAGCACCAGCACGGGGCCTGCCATTATCCAGACGAACCCAGAGTCGGATCGACCGCGGAGTCGTCCCCGGTTCCTTGTTCTTCTCTTGTTCCGCCAGCTGGTCAAACCAGGCCGCCGGGAAAGGCCCTTTGGCGAGGCGGGCGGCGCCCACTGCACCCAGCCTTGATTTGACGTGACTGCACAGCACAAGGACAGAGTGACGGAGGTGTATGCATGCCTCGAGTACTTTGCAGCACCAGCAGCACCAGCACCATTACCGCTGCTATTACCACCACCACCACCACCAACAGTATTGCGGGTGGGTACAAGGCCAGCAGTGACAGCCATGTGTGCCTGCGCAGCGCCCGGCAGTGTGTCGCGCTGTTGGCTGGACCGGCACCAATCCCATCACAGGCCCCCCAGGCGACGGCAGCAGACGCGCGCAAAAACAATGGGCCGGAAACGTATAGCCAATGCACCTCCACGTGGAAAGGCGCCCGTCTAGGAAGAATGTACGACGGCACTGGGCTGCGAGTGGTGAGAGACGAGATTGAGGCGGGCAGGGACCCAGGCTGCTGCTTATTCCACCTTGCCCTTTGCAGGCGCACACGTGCCCTAAGCAATATACCACTTCGCCTAATTTTAGACCGTCACCCACTTGCTGCTCCGCCCAATGGCTTCGCTCTCGACGCCATCACCAGCCTTCCGCAATGACGCTCCGACCCTCATGCAATGGCTCCGCAATTCATGTCTTTTCCCCCCCATCCCTACCCTATAGCCTACAGGGAACGGGTATCGCGTCGATCGGCTGCTTGGCATCCATACACCCACCCCCATCTTACCTCGAAACACACATGCTCAAGCGTCTTCGGCAGCCCATCACTGCAATCATGTGCAGCTGGCCGTCATGCTCCATCTCGGCTAGCGCTGGGCCCGTTTTCCACAGCGCCATTTCGTCAGCTAACATGAGAAAGCGGTAAAAGCACGGCCGCTCGTCTGGTCGCCGAACTGGACCACCCGCAGGGATGTCTATCCTCCAGCTGCACTTTGTTTCTCGCTCGCTCGCTCGCTCGCCAGACACACACACGCGGGCACACCCATACCCACCGGACTTGACGCTGCGCCCTGGGGATTGTGATTGTGCAGCGCGTCATGGATGGCCGACGTCTGCTGCTACTCTGCGCACTGAAGCACTCCTGTCCACTCGCCTAGCGCTCCCATGCCCCCCATCTGCACATCACGACGATCCCTCTGGTCAAGTCTGGTAGCACTGCTAGCTAACGGCCATTGGCCCTTCACAAACGGTGGGCTTGAGCAAAGGGGGGAAGGGTTGTCGTAGAGTTTTGGCTTTGTCTCTCTGACCACCCCTCCGGGCGCTCCTTGGGCCAGACCGCGTCCGTGCGCCATCAGGCTCTCCCAGGTCCCCTTGGCGCCAGTCCCGATGCACATTACACTCGCTCTGGGGGTGCTACTGACCCTTGGTACTGGGGGGAGGGGGGAGACAAAAGCACTCCGCCGTGTGTCTGTCTCTTGTCGTGCCGCAAGCCTGGGTCAGGAGAGCCGCATGTCCACCCAAATCTGTCCACTCGCGCCACCCGCCCGTCGTCTTGTGCCAGCATCAAACAATCCCCCCTCACGCCCATCCGCCTCCCCCCGGCAATCTGCGCTGCCCATCATAGTGACCATGATCCAGCATCATCATCATCATCATAATCACCAATATTAGTGAACGTGCTGACAGAACGTCCATTCGCTCTGCGGTCCGGCGCAAGCCATGAGCTCGCCCACTTTGCTGGTCCAAGCCGTCCCGCAAGCCAGCAGGACTTACTCCGACAGATGGTCTGCCGACAGGGTCTGGCTATGGTAGGTGCTTTCACCCCCCTGGTCATGCATTGCTGTGTGCGGCCCCATGTTCCTCTAGCTCTCTAAATTGAGTCTGAACGGTGTGGGTTTATTATTCATTCGTCGCATTGCTTCTGCCGTGCCTCGTTTGCATTGCCTTATTGTGACAAAGTGCGTCTGTGAGTAGCGCTCCCGCACCCTCACCTGAGGCTGGCTTTTGGGCTGATTCTTCATCTCCCATCCCGATCCAGATCATCCTCAAAAGGCTTGGACGGTCCCTATCGCCTGGTTGAGCCCTTGATAGTGCAAAAGCCCCAGCGCGCCAGTCAGCCACGCGAGCCCACCAACCCTGACAACCCTAGCCTGCCGTACATATACGTAAAGACCCAGCGCTCTCCACTCGCTCGCGGTAACAAAGCCTTCTTAGTCCACCCAGGTTCCAGCCTTCTCCGCCATCGCTCCTTCCTAGGGCGCCCAGGTCTTGAGCTTAACAAGGAGTGATCGCCACTCCACACGCCTCCAACTCCACCATCACCACCACCACTGCCACTGCCAGACACTTGACGAGGCTCACCTTTGCTCCCCGCCAAAGCATCAGTGAATCACCCCTCCCCACCACACAACACAGCCTCTTTGCAACGCCGCTGCAAAGTACGCTGATTGTGACTACCTCTTGTCGTCTCCATCCTCATCTGGAATCACACGCCGCCATCCACAGCCTTGGATCCAAGTACCAACGGAGAACACAAAGCCAATCTGGAGCATTCCCCAATCAGTGTCGGACCACAACACCAGTACAGTCAGAGCACATGAGCCACTGTCGTTGAACCCAAAGCCCTCATACACAGATACTGTGTGACAGCCCACGTAGCACTACATCTGCGCAACCAGGAAATCGGGCCCTACCGAACACTTCGTGTTAGACATCAACCACAGTTCCACGAGAATCTGCTTTTGCTCTCTTGTACGCCCTCACTCCTCGACCTGAGACGACGAGCAGCACTAACAAGTTGCAGCGACTGAGACTTGGTCAAATTCTTTACGGCCAGACGTGCGTACCTTGGTATTACCGTTTGCCTCAATCAGCGCAGGTACCATTACTCGGACCATTCGCTTCTATTACAGCATTTCGAAAGGACTCGGACCCGTCGTTAGACCTCGGACACATCGACAGACTAGAAACCGGCGCACCATTGCCATTCTACAGACCGACAGGACATTTGTGTACTTTAGAGGGTTCTTTCTACAAGACCCTTTTTCCTTCACTGCCTGCCTATCATCAGCTCTTTGTCCCCCTTGGACTTGAGCTCCCCCAGCTTTCCCTACTACGCCCTTGAACTTCAAGCTGCCTGTTACCCTTCGTGGACTCGCAGCCTTTACGTGGTCCGTATTGGTCTAATCTTGACCACTACATCATTCAGTCATTTGTAGCGTCGCCGCTGCAATATCCCCCAAGCTCTCCTCCATCCGAAGCAGGTAGGTCAACAGGACCTACCCGGAACACAACCGCCAACGTGGCTGCTGCCGTGGCTCATCCGTCTTCCATGCATCCTGGGTCTGACCCAATGGGTGCGCCTCCTAGCTTTGCAGCGCGGAGACCTCACGCCCAGCAACTCGGCAGTTTTGAGCTGCCACCGCCACCGATGCACAAATATCCTTTCAGCAACACCGTTACCGCTTCACAGTCGCAGCAGGCTCCAGTCACTATTGCGAGCGTTGGCAACCTCCTGACTCCGCCAAACACTAATCACAGTGACGTGATAAGCTCAACTGGAGTTTCAGCAGCTGGCTCACAATATTCCACAACAATGGCCTATTCCAACGGCCAGTACATCTACTCTCCGCCTGCGCAAGCATCCGCTGCGCAGTATGGCTATCAGGCTGCGCATCACCAGCAGAACCAATACGGACAAGCCCGAGGAGGTATGTTCGCTCCGTCGCGTGGTGAGGGCCAGCTCGGACGACAGGACTCACTAGGCAAAGGGCTGAATCCGCCACCATATGAAATGACCCAGCAACTTCCACCTTTTACGCCTTCGTCCAACGGATCAAGCATGCCTTCCATCTCTACTCAGCATCACCACCATCAGCAGATGATGGGTAATCAGACGCCTGTCTCCTCTTCGGGACCACAGCAGTCGCCCGCTCTCAGCCAGGACTCGTTCAGGCCGCCTCAGCCCCCAACCCCTACCTACAGCTACCATAACTCAGGAACACCGCAACACTCAAACTTCCCCTACTCGACTGGACCATCGCCAACCTTGAGTCAGCAGCAAAGCCCCATCAGCGCTGGTGGTTCGATGCAGCGCATGTCGCCAGCTGTGTCGCAGGGCCCGATCCCATCGATCCCATCCAACAACCCAGCGCACTCTCCCTATCAATACCAGCAAAGGCCATCTTTGCAGTATGGAGGAGGCCAGGCGCCTGTCTTTTCCAATGTTCAGAACCCTGCTGGAGGCCTTGCGCTTGTTGGACACCCCGGCATGATGTCTGGCTTCAACAGTGGACACGCTGCACAGATGCCACACTTCATGGGACATCCCCAACACCAACCACCGACTGCCAACGATCGTCCATTCAAGTGTGATCAGTGCCCACAGAGCTTCAACAGGAATCACGATCTGAAGCGTCACAAGAGGATACATCTCGCCGTCAAGCCCTTCCCTTGCAACCACTGTGATAAGAGTTTCTCTAGGAAAGATGCGCTCAAGGTATGTCTTTTTCTTCTCCATGTACTATCTATCGTGTATGTAGACAGACTGCTAACGCATTTGTACAGAGACACATCCTCGTCAAGGGCTGTGGAAAAGTCGTCGGTGAGAACGACACCAAGCGCGAAAGTCACTCTCCACGGGCAGAAGATCTGAAATCCCACTCGTAATCGGTTTCGCGGTTCGCAGCTTCTTCCCAGAAGCCCCTTTCGGCACTTTTACTTCACTTCTATTGTATTATCTACACCCTCTTATACGGAATTCTCCTCCAAGGTTTCTGTGTATACCTCTTGTAGGGAGCACGGTTGCCACCGCTGAGCAAAGCATTCTGGTCACGACTTGTCATGGTATTCATGTTTTTTTACGGGAGATTTACACCCTTGGGACATGTATTGGAGTTTTACATGACTTTTTCTTTTATGCGTGTTCTTCTTCCTTGTTTATGTTACGTCTACTTGGTTTCATTTTTTCTTTTCATCTCTCTGTCTTTGTCTGGAGCGCGTATACCTCTTGGTCATTTTGGATGTTTCCTCGGTCTTGGGTCGGATCAGACTCTGTATCTATCGGGTATACCATGTATGCAGCGGGGGAAGTATGTGTTTGGGTCTGCTCGATTTGCGTTTTTCCATAGCCAGTCGCTGCGTGTTTCGTTTTGTTTTGGGCTTTGTACGAATGAGGAAGGTTTCCTGACGGAGTGGGACGCGCGTCTGAGGAAGGTTCACATCTCCCATGTTGGGCCGTAATGTTTGCAAAAAAAAAGGGATAGGAATATACGCCCCACTGCTTTTTTGTTCGCACCGCAAGCAACATCATCCTGTCTTGTTTTTTCTACAGTGCATATATACATGTGTATCAGCGGCGCAAGCAACAAATGAATTTTCAAATGCATAATTTTCCGATATATAGCTATCTCCATGTTGATTATGTCCATGTATGCAGTGGAGTATGTGCTCACGTTTACGATAGGCATGGCAGAGGGCTAGAGTAAGGGTGGAGTTGTAACAGGTGGGTGGGGCTGGGGTATATCACTACATGCAATATTTCCCTAATAAAGTCGACTCCGCATGTTAATCAAACCTTCTTTTACCAGTTTGCTTGTGCCCAGGACCGGCCCGGTTGTACAGCGCACCCATGAACCCGGGCAAGGAATGGAGATCGCGACGGCATGTCCCGCGCGTTAAGTTGGGGGAGGGAGCGATCTGCGGGTCGAGCTCCAGATCCATTTTTGACTTGACTTCATGTCATGTCAGCAATACGCGCAACCACGTGCCATTATGCTTTTGGCGTATGTTTTTGTACAGAAATAGATTTTTTTAAGTTCTGCGATTGCTAGACATGCATGTAAGACTACTGCTATCGCAAGGGTTAATGTAGAGGCTACACCTCGCTTCTTAGCCTGCACGGCACAGTCTTATGCACCCATTGTAGGCAAGGTGAAGGGTAAAATGCTCTCATTCTCAACATAGTGATTTTATCACCAAAACATTCCGATTTGTCCACCCAAGTAAACTGTTCTCGCCGTTTTATTTTTAGACTACGAGCAATGCTTCCTACCCATCGCTCCAGATTTGTGCCATTTGCACTGCTTCTTGGATACACTATGCATCTACCACGCGCTCTTGCCTATGAGGGTTGCGACTGCCTGCAAATAGTCTCGACGCGAGCCCTGCCGCGACAGCGTTTGCATTCGGTCGCGCTTCCATCAGGGTCCGTCTGTGCACCAATTCCCCCCTCCTACCACTTGTGATGCTTCCCTACCAACCCTTGTATAACCGCCTCATCGTATACATCCAACTACTTGTTAGCTTTTTTGTCTGGGAGCAGTTGCAGTCTCAATTGGCAGTGCAGACCTACCCACCGCTCCCTTGGCCGCCAGTGTACCATCTTGCTGGCTCTCGACTGTCTAACGCGTTCAGTGTCACTAACAACAGTAAACAAACACAAGAGCATCCCGCTCATGGGACTTGCCTGGCCCCGCCAATTACAGCCAATTTGTTTACCACAGCACTGACTACTGGTTTCTTTGGCGTTTGTACCTATACCACACGTTCTTTGTACACATCTTAGAAAGCCTAATTAGCAGCCTACTCGTCTGGTATAATCGCTACTGCAGCACTACTCGAGGGCAGCGCCTTGACAACTGCATTCACTAGCCCAAGAACATGGACTCCGCATTCCATGGTCGTCCACCGTCTCGCCGCCGCGTCCTCGGAGACGTCACAAACCGCGCTAATGAGGGTTTACACAGCCAACAACGCGATGAAAAGCAAGTCAATGGAGACAAACTAGTCTCTGTACTCCAGCAGATCCCTCAAAAAGATTCGGCAGTCGCAAATGTTTCACTTGCAGTTCGTAACGAGCTGGGTTCTCCAGAAAACAAGCGTCTCTTAGCCGTTCAAGCCCGCGAAGGCCGTCCTCCAAACCCAAAGCGTGATTCGGAAATTTCCAACGCAAGCACTAATGCTTCCAGCTCAAACCGCCGTCTCAAGACACACATAGGCCCGTGGCAGTTGGGTAGAACTATCGGTCGAGGCGGCTGCTCACGCGTACGGCTTGTCAGGCACTCTGTCACTGGTCAATACGGTGCTGCAAAGATCATTTCCAAGGCCACAGCAGAAAAGGTCCGGGCATTGAGTCTGGCCAATCTTATCCAGAGCGCCGAACAGGACCCAACTCTATGCCATGACGGCAAGGTGATCCCGTTCGGGTTGGAACGTGAGATCTGTATCATGAAGTTGTTAGATCACCCAAACATTGTCCGCTTGTTTGATATTTGGGAGAACCGGGATGAGCTGTAAGTTTCATTGATTGATCATTTTGAGGCAATTGTCTGACAAGTATCAGCTATCTCATCATGGAGTTTGTAGAAGGTGGCGAGCTTTTCGCCTACATTCAAGAACAGGGCGGTTTGATCGAAATACACGCTGTCCATGTTTTCCGCCAGATCATCGCAGCTTTGACCTACTGCCATCGAATCAACATTCATCACCGCGATCTCAAGCCCGAGAATATTTTGTTGGACAGAGACACTATGACAGTCAAGCTGGTTGACTTTGGCATGGCTGCCTTACAACCGGTCGGAAAGAAGCTCACCACACCTTGTGGCAGCCCGCATTATGCCGCCCCAGAAGTCATCAGGACTACATCATACGATGGCGCAAAGGCAGATGTCTGGAGCTGTGGTGTCATCCTGTTTGTTCTGCTTACCGGTGCACCGCCCTTCAATTACTCGGGTGATGATCGCGACATGAAGCATCTATTTCGCGATATCGCACAGGCCAAGTATGTCATGCCTGACAATATCTCTAAAGAAGCCCAGGATCTCATCAGGAAGATCTTGGTGCCCGACCCCAAGCGCCGCATATCACTTGAAGAAATCTGGAGTCATCCTTTCCTGCACAAATACCAACGAGAGTTGAACTTTTTGGGAGACAATGCTCACCTTGATCATTGGACTGGTCCTTCTCCTGTCATAGCTGATTGGACGGCACTAGACCGGGCCACTGTTAATCGCGACATTCTGAGATATCTGCGTACGCTGTGGCATAGCGAGAAGGAAGAGAGCCTGATTCAAAAGTTGATCAGTTCAGAGTAAGCAATCTCTGTCACATTGTCGTGTTGCCTTTTCACTAATAAGAGTCCCAGACCAAATCAGGAAAAGTTCTTTTACGCTGCTCTTTGCAAGTACCATGCCGACCAATTAGAGAATTACCAGCCAAGCTCGGAGTATGCTGTTGCTCATTCAAACAGCGATCATCATCATAACATACGTCATGCAACTACACCCCTGGATATTGCAGAGCTCCCGTTGAAGCGTACCAAGCGCTCACAGTCCGCCTACTCGATTCTCAATAACGAGCATCTTTACTCAAAGCATAGCCTCTATGAAGCTCCAGTCTCCGAAGCGAGCTACGATCCTTACCGAGCCTCGAGGCAGCCTATAATACCCGGTCCAGGAGACATTCCTCTCAGCCAGCATGTTACTGTACATCGCGGACGTGGCAGCCGCAGTGAAAAGCCACGTCCCACTACAGCTTTGGGACACCGAACCAGCAGCTCATTGCGCATTCAGGCTCTGAGAAATAGATCTAAACGTAGTCATGCGACATCGCACAGTTCTTCGAGCCGAAGTAGCCTGTCTTACCGCGCCTTTTCTGTCCAGAGGCATTCGATGTCACGGTCATCGCTCATGAGCTCCCAATGGCCCAGCAGCCCGCCTGTTGTTTCACGCCCTAGCGGAATAGGCAAGCGCGGTGTGAGTTTCTCCCATCTCCGCGATCGTCGGTTGTCGGCTGCTACTGGTAGTAGTTGGCAGACTGATATTGGATCTTGTACCGATTACATGGCTCACAGACCTCACACCTCTATTGGATCGTATGGATCAGCCATGAGGACTAGTACTATCCGTTCAAACCCCAGATCAAAGGCTTTTACTGGTACAGATACTCCACGTCTCAAGGCGTATAAGCGGGAGAGCCCAACCAAATACATTCAGGGTGAGGTTCGGAAGGTCAGCATGGAGCTGGGCAAGGTCATGGAAGAGGCTTTCAATCGATCATCTGTCGGTTCAAGTGTCTACTCAGGCACATATACGTATAACAATGCTTCGCATTACGACAGCCCTCCAACATCTTTCTCAAACACACAGAATTTGGGCGACATCATATTCGCCACTCCCCCAGCTGCTGAATGGTTGTCCCAAGAACGACCTCTTCCACCTACACCAGCTGAGACACCAAACACCTTCGTTCAACGAAAACTCGCAGAGACTCGTGCGGAAATCGTCCAAAGGCTTATGGAGGATGAGACCACCGGACGTTACAATAACCTCCTTGAAAATCTCGATCGCTTGATGATGCCTTTAGCGACTGGAGGCAAACGTATTGTTTCGGCTCCCACAAAGTCTCCTGAACGTGGGCCACTACATGTGATCCCAGAAGAGGTGAAGATTGACAGTGGAGATGGGGTCGGGAATCCGGTTGTTCATCACCGGGTTTTCACTGATCCTGTTAGATCTCAGGGCCACCGTGGAGCACCAGACCAGCAGCAGACCATCCGCATTATTGATGGATCGCCTAATCGTGTGGCGCCTCTGAACATTCGTAAGAAAAGCGGAGCGAGCCTGAATTCAAAGAAAGCTACCAAGGAGGTGACTGTTGAGCCATTGCCTGTGCTGAATGGCAATTCTACAGTTCGCCCATACCAAGACCTGCAGCATGATCTGCCTGCAGCAAGACTCAACAATGATATCTCTGTGCCTGCAAAGCAACATCCTGTGATCCGGAAAAAAAAGTCATGGTTTCGACGAAACAACGATGAAAAGAACAAGGATCACGATGATGAGGAAAACCAAGTCACGAAGCAATCAAATGGACTACTTCAGGTCCCTGAGGCATGGCGCGGCCTTGATGATCGCACCAAGAAGGACATTATGACACTGACGAATAGTGGTAATCCAAAGCATAACCAGAAGCAATCGGATAGAAGCAATGGGAGCGAGTTTCCTATGCGCTATGACAACTCTAAACCTCCAAAGGATGATGGCACAGCTCGCAAAGGTTTCCTTGCATTGTTCGGAAAGAAGTTTAAGAATGGCAAAGGAAATAGCCCGATGGAGCTAGGAGGTAAGTGAATAAAGGGTATTCATGTCCTCACACCTACTGACGTTGCTTTAGAAATCAACTTTAGCTCCTCTTCTATCTCGTCGAACTTCGATCTGGGGCCCGACCGCAATAAGGATGTAGTCCGTATCGCCCCTCCTGAGATGCAGATGAACTGGCTATCGCGCTTCCTGCATATCAAACCCGCTAGCAAAACCTTGTGTCTGCAAGTCGGTCGTGGCAAGGTTCGACAGGACTTTGTTCGTCTGCTGCGCGACTGGCAGCGCTTTGGCATTCAGGATGTGGCGTTGGATCGCAAGTCCAACTCCATCAGTGCGCGCGTTGATAAAAACAATCGTAAGTACAGCCTGTCATCGCAAGCATGTTTTGTATTCTGCGGGTGGCGTTCTCAAAATTGGCAGTTTGACATCGAAATTTTGAGGGTGAAGCAGACACTGCAACGTAACGCCACTTTTCATTTTCTCATTGCTATACGAGGCTTGATGCTAACACATATACACAGACTTAAAGATCAAGCCTGTTTCCTTCGTCATTGAACTCTTCGTCGTACTCGAACACGGGCGCCGCGCCAACCTCTGCCTTGCGCGCTTCACCCAGACGCGCGGAGCAGCATCCAGCTTCCGCAAGGTCGTCGATATTATCGAGGACATCTGCCGCGCTCGCTGCATGCTAGTCGAAGACGAACAAAAAAAAGCCTCGATGATGGAGGTCTTGGGTTAGGATGCCAGGATGGAGGCATGGGATGATGCAGGCTGTTTGGATACCAGATGGCATACGTCTTATCCACGGGCCTCTGGAGCTGTGTGTTGACATTGCTCACTCCTTTGGTATCTTACAGCATTGCGTTATGACTTGTATACGCAGATTGTATGCTGTACTAGATATTGACGGAACATGTTGCATGCTTGCACACGATATCCGACCAAAAGTTGCACGACATCGCGATGTATCTGAATGCCTTTGTTACGATTGTGTGGCATCAGTAGGTAGACTTGGTTCCTCCATGTCTACTCGATTCTTGTTTCCTACTAAGCGCTTTGTCCATACCCAAGACCCGGTACAGTAGCGGGCACTTAATGCAGTAATGTCTTTTTGTACTCTTTCACTTCGTTTATCCTAGGAGCATTAAACCCTATCAGTCTTGACATGGGCATTTGTACTGCGTTAGCTACCACTCGTTTTGATTCTTCTTTCTTTTCCCATGATGTTACGAAATAGCTATATTGAACTTCAATGATAATGGGACATGGACGAGGCATGAATAGTGTATCAAGTAAGAAGTGAGGTGATTGTACAATTCGATTGGCATTTAGGTATCCACCCCCTGGTGGATGCCAGTGGCGCATGGAAGCTTTGATGGAATATACAACAGCCATCCGCGTTCCCCCCCCCCCTCCCTTGAGGCATACTCACGAGTCGTGTCGGCAGCATTCGTATTTTTCGTAAGGACATGGTATTTGTATTTTGCCCTACGGCGCCCAGACGCTTCAATATATGAATGGGACAGTGTCTGGTAGTAGTAAACACCGGTTCCAGAAGCAAAAAACAGGGTCAGCCATGAAGAGTGCCATTTCCATTCATTCCATTTTTCCGCAGGTTTATCGGAAACAGAGATTCAGAGAGTAAAGGGAAACACCGAGTCATTCCGAAAAACCAGCCATAACCCAGACTATGCACGCCGTACCAATTTCCCCGCTGTAGCTTAACGAGTCCTTGCCTGCACCTTTGGTGCGGCACCCTTGGCACCCTGCTTGCTGACCTTGGCGGCGTTGCCTCGTGCGGACGCAGCGGCGTTCTTGGCCTTCTCAGCCTTCTTTGCTGACTCGGCGGCGGCCTTCTTCTCCTTGCCCTCCTTGACGGCGGCGCTGCGAGCAGCGGCACGGGCCTCGGGACGTTGGCTGCGGCGCTCCTTGATCACATCGAGAGAGGCACCGACGATGGCACGCTGGTGCTTGACTGTGCGGCGGGTACGCTTCTTGGCGACTTCCTGTTGTAGTGATGATGGTTAGCATAGTTCGTAATTGTGTGGTGGTGTTGTATAGACTCCAGGGGAACAACGACAACACGACAACATCAAACACCGGTGATGCTCCCTATCCCCTGTACATCATCCGCAGTTTAGACTGATGTCATTCTTCACTGCCTTCCCAAATACACGTCCCAACATCCAATATGCATATGAAAATGGGCGGCGACTAACCTCAGAGATACCCTTCTTGTGCGCCCTTCGGTAGAGAGTGGTCCAGTGAATCTTGCGAGGGTTCTTGCGCTGGAGGAAAAGGGACTCGCTCTTGCCGTTCTGGAAGCGGAAGATCTTGCTGTCACCACGGATGTAAAGCTTGCCCTGTATATGCCATCAGCCAATGCCCGACCCATTATGGTATCCCCATCATCCCCCTCCGCCAGGTGTTCGCTTTGTTGCGGCGCGATGGCGGAATGTCGACCTCTGGCGGCGGCGGACGGCGGGACACGGGAGCGGCATTGTAACGCACCTTGCCCGGGTAGATCTTTTGACCGCTGAAGGAATCGTCGTAGGTACGCATGTTGGCGGTGTTGGCGTGATACCTGTGTGTTAGTCGTGGGGTTGTCGTCGGTCGCGAATTGTGTGCAATATTGGAGTTGTGACCTGTGGGCGAGCGAGCTGTCTAGTCCGGAAGCGGTTAAAACCTTGGCGCACCGCCACTGTGGCTGTTCCACAATACCATCATCACATGTGCAGCCGCAACGCAGGTAGTAATCATTTCATTTACATTGTGGAAAATGTTGATCTTTGCATTTACTTCAAAATATTCAATCAAATGGTGGGGTATAAAACTGACAACTCTATCTCTGCATCCCGCTGTGCCCAATCCTCAAAATGCGCTGAAACCATACACTCTCCTCGGTCAACGTCGAAGCCCTCGTTTCCATTCAACAACTCGATAACTTCATTCCACTGAGCACTATTCAGCCCATCGCATTCATCGATTAGATGATTCAGCTCATTGAATAGTGCTTGAGTACGCCTTTCTTCATCATTCAAGGAACCGCCTTTCCAAAGTTCATCATCACATGTATCTTCGTCCACCTCTCGCTCCTCTGACCACTCCTCCGGGGAATATTCATAGCTCGGGGTTTCTGGCGATAGAATTGGGCCGATGTTTGAAGGTATGCTGTTTTGGATGTCTTGGCTTGAGTTCAGGCTCTCCACATCGTCATCCGCAAATTTATCCATGGTGTACAGGTTGCTCAGTGTCTGAATGAGCAACCTCAAGGGTGGTTTCGATGTATCGAATGACGGTTTTGTGCTCGAAATTGTGGCATATGATTGAGAAGCCAGTTGCGACACATTGTTGCAAACCGCGCGGACGACCACCGGTATAGCCCAAGGAAGCTCGAGGAGCTCAGAGAGAACAAAAAGAAATAGCTGTGTTGATTCAGGCCGAGAAAATCCAATTGTGAAGGCGGACTCCTTGTACATGGCATCGAGTGTTCCAGAAAGCTTATCTACTCTCCTGTCAGGATGCGAGTAAGATGCTGCCGGTACAAATAGACTTACCGAAGGCAGAAGTAAAGCTAAAGTAGCTCAACAGCGCCAGCAATTGTCCTTCAAACCCATGGAGCCCACCTGCATACAAAAAAGCAATGACGCCACCAATGATCTTGTGTTTCAAGTGACTGCTCGCAATGGACGTGGCTAGTAACGATAGGATGGCGGTGAAGGGGCCAAGTGAGAGAAACGACACGATTGGTCCGGCTAGTACCACACCTGCAGCAGTAACAGCTGTCTCCGCAGCCTTTGTAGCATTTTTGATTGGCAACCGCCTGGTCATCAGACCTACTTTACTGATGACTGCATTTTTCCACTCATCCCGACGACACGCTTTCTTTTTTGGTTGTTTCATGATTGTGAGTGCGTTGTTCGCTGAAATATTGGACTTGCGACTTGCGGTACTGGTAAGAAACGATCACGGGAATGGTCAGAGGACCGAAGTAGCATGGTTGGATAGGATATTTTGACTGGGCAACCCTGGATTGGAAGCGGTGAATATGAAGTACACAAAACGAATGGTGAGGTCTCGACCCTCACCGCTAATGACAGCCCTATCCGGGAAGTGATTGAGCGATACAACAGCTGCTCTGCCATACTCACGTTTCACGTAGGCTTTGGGAGGTCGAACCAATCCTTCCAAGTTGACGAAAACTCCGTAGAGGTTAGTGGGGTAGGGCTGCCAAGATAGCTCCTTGGTTGTTGTTGTGACGTAGGGAAACTCCCATGCCGACCTGACTGCTGGTGAGTCATGCAACTGCAACAGTGATCTCCTTTACTTTTTTGAGCAGACAACATGTTGACCACATTCATTTTACTCTGCTATCGCAATCCCAACTGAGGACTGGGAGCCAATCTCAAGCAGCTATTAGGATTTACATCCGAATCGCCTGCATCAGTATAGCCTCTGCTCTGCGCAGATGACCAGTCAAACTAACGTCCTTGAGTATACATAGCCGGAAGTTCATGACATCACCTTACGTACTTTTGGCTCTGGTACAATTTGCCTATTTTTGTCCAGGCTGAGTGCTAGACGATAGAATGTGAGGCGAATGGTACACTAGGATAAGCGAGCCTTGATCGCCCACTGCCGGGGTCCTCGAGCTTGAACGTTACAGCATCACTTTCATATCAAGCATTTAACTGGCTCCAAAGTATGATAGCATTCCCGCGATCGTAAACTAATTGAGTCTACTTAGTAGGGCTTATAAACACGTGCGCGTCACCGCTACGCCAAAAGTGCCATGCTATATCCTAAAGAAGATACAGCACGGTGTCGCAAACACCAGAAATCTTAGTCAAGTTTTGTGATTTCGCTATCCTGCCTATCATAATATCGGTATCCGGATCTCCTGCGAGTTCATTCCCGCCACAGCCGCACACTACATGTCATGTGTCAAAAACATGAATCGCTAGCTTGCTGTCAGCCTCTCCCGAGATACGGCATCGCGGTAGCAACATCATCGCGTTGACTATACTGACGAGCTTTCTTTCCCTTTTTTCACCACCATGTTTGGGGCTTTAAGGGCTTCAAAGCCAATCTTACCCAAGCATTCACATGTCAGGAATGAGAAGGCATCCTAAAGAGCCTAAATTAGTTTCTCGATGTGATGAAGAAGAGATCAGAAGGCCTGCTTGAAGCACACGAATCAAGCCCATCTCTCAAGAGCACACAGCAAGTAACATATCAGGAAACTAATCCACAAATGAACATTGCTCTTTCTCAACCGAGTGAATTGATCCTCAGTATTACCAATTACAACCAGGCCACTTTCGGCCCTTCTATTCTAGTATCTCACAACAACAATCATGTCCCAAAAGATCCATCTTTCGACCTTTCCAAAAGTTTTTAACTTCCAAACTAACCCCAGGATATATATCTTCCCCAAAGCAACTTCGCCAAAAGAGTACAAGAAGAAGAGAAGAAGAAAAAAAAGCGCTTTCATCACCAATTCCACCCCCTTTTTTTAAGCCTTTGATGAAGCACCAAGTCCCTCAACACCTGCAAACGCAGCACTGAGATCCTGCTCTACGCTTCCACCGCTAACACCAACACCGCCAATCAGCCTTCCATTGAGGTAAATGGGAAGACCGCCTCCAAAGACAATAAGACCTCCATTGCTATTCTCGGCGCTGTAAAGCGGGGCGCCGGGCTGAACGGCAGCGTAGAGGTCTCCGCTGGTGAGGCCGTTGAAGAGAACGGCAGTGCGAGCCTTCTTCTGGCTAATGTCGATGGAGCCGAGGTATGCGTTGTCCATGCGGTGGAAGGCGACGAGCATGCCGGCTGGGTCGACGACGGCAATGTTCTCTGGGATTTGGAGCGCGGTGGCGTTTGCGATGGCGGCTTTGATGACGGTCTGGGCTTGGTCGGCCGAGATGACGAAGCGCTGGGCAGGCGTGCTGCCAATGCCGTTTGTGTTGTTCATCTGGGCGAGAGGTGGTGCTGGGCCCGGTACTGGGCCGGGGCCTGGTTGTGCGGATGCAAGAGCCGATAGAGAGGCAATGCTGACGATGGTGTAGAGGAAATGCATGGTTGGTAGTGTGTGTAGATTGGAAATATAAAAGGTAAGAGATGGAGGATCGTTTGCCGATCACAGGGAATTTAAGTTTCTGGGGATGAGTAGGTTTGTAGTGTAAACTGCGGGTTCCCTAAAGGAGAAAGTGATGTGCAGATATGCTTTCGATGATCAATCGTAGTTCCAGATGATCGCTTTTTCTTGCCGTACAGACTGCAGTCTCCGTTTACTTTATACCATGGGACATGCGGAGGGCCTGGCCATACCGAGTGCTAAAAAGTCTTGTCTCGACCAAGTCCTAACGTCCGCACCTGGTCAAACCCCCTAATGCTCGCCCGTTCGTCTAGCTAACTGTCACCCGCCCCGACTAACTCCATAGCCCGCTGACCCTTGTACCTAGCGGTGACCACTCACAATCTCTTCGCCAGGAGGGACTTTTGCCGGATTCGCCAGACCTGCATCATCAGCGACTCAGCCTTGGGCTAGGTGTATGACGTATCCTTCTGCCTTGTGGGCGTTCTCCAAGTCACCGGCTACTCAAACACGCCTCAATACCTACGAGGCTTTGCGGTTCCACATTAATGGCAATTCAGGCCGCCTGGCGTAGGAAAGCTCAACATTTCACATTTTGAAAATTTCCTTCCGTAGCTAGGCAGGGCCGGTAAACGCTTCTTTCTTGTTACCAAGGGTCTGGCTCCCGTCTTGGAGGCGCCATCAATCTGTGCCGGCAAAGAGGAAAAACTAGATTGCAGGGCGGCACCGCGTGGCAAGGAGCTCGAAATGGGCGACCTCCGTCCCGTTAGGCTTGTTGAGGTTTGGTTGCCAGTGGCGCTCGGGCCGGCGCTACTTAGTGTGCGATGGGATCTGTCGCCCCCCGATCCGAACTTGAGCCGTGGCTGCGACAATGGGACCGTTGCTGGCCTAACTGATTCAAGTAGTTGCAAATGCTTTGTTGCAAGAGTGGTCCTAGAGCACTACAAGGCGCGCCATCTATTTGAGATGATGGAGAGTATCGTGAACATGATGTGGTGGAGACGGTGAAGAGCGTCGGATGAAGGTATGCGATGTCGCCCAACAAGGGAAGAGTTGGCTAAAAGTAGTGACTGTGGCGCTCTTTTTTTTTTGATATTCATCCCGACTCAAGCATGTCACTATTTTCACCTCTACTACCACTACCACCATAATGATCGTGCACGCGGATCCATCTTTCCGCAAGAAACATCACAATTCTTGATAGGCCCTCCGTCAAACGCACATACATATGAATCAACCGAAGAAAGCCATGTACTACCGGGGCATAGGCTCGTAGGTCTCGCTCCTTTCCATGCTCTCGACCGCATCTCTCGCGGCAATCCTAGTCTTTTCCGTCACGCCGTCCATCTTCCCAACCGCAGCAAATCTCTCCTTCCACAGCGCCCATCGATCTTTGCTGAACTCGGCCTTACCTTTCCATAGTTCCCCGCCTCGTGCGGGGTTACCCTGCTTGGGATCGGCAGGTGTGAGGTCCTTTTCTAAGCGGAAGAGCTGACGTCCATTTCCGAAGATCCAAGCGGCGGCAGCGGGGACGTACGCGTCGTATTGTTGATTGGCTGTCGCCGAGGGTTCGTCAACGAGGGGTGTTTCAAGTGCGGTTCGCATCGAGAAGATGGCAAATATCCAGAGATCCTGCAGCCCCTTTTGCGTTACACGAGCATAGAAGAAGTTCATGTTTGCCCATGCTTCCACCTCTTGGTCGAAGAAGCCGTGGTGAGCGACTGGAGCGTCGTTGTAGGCTTCACGACAGGCCATTCCGAAGTCGGTCATTTCGCTGTAGAGGTAGTTGTAGATTTCGTTGTTTGGTATAGAGTGCTCCTTGAACGCCTTGATCAAGTCGACTAGTTTGTCGTGGTTGTGAGACTCTGCATTTTCGCGGCATGACAAGCGTCGTGCTGAGTGAATGATGCTATACCAAAGGTCCATGAAGTCTACGTCGTCGAGATGGGAAGAGTTGATTTTCTCATCAATAGGCCCGAACAAGAGCGATGCCGTCTCGCTCAAGTCGATTCTCTCGTTGAGATAGTCTTGCACGGCCGAATAAGCCCCACTTCCATCTTTTGGACGACACCACCCTCTAATTTTTGCTATTTCGTCAATCCGCTGGGTGCCATTTTCTACGGAAGCGAGAACCTCGTGGATCTGCTCGTTTTGCTTCTGCAAGGAAAATTAGACACGTCTCCGCAATAGAGTCTTGACAAAAATTACCGCTCTGCGAGACATGGTTCTGGTGGATGTGGACAGGAAGTTGGAGCCAGTGTCAGGGGAACCCCCAAGAGTTAGTTTCTGATTGTTCGTGATGATGTCATAAACCGAGGCTGTGCGGCTGGTCCCGAAAAAGAAGACACGTGCGTATGCTCGTAAGACGACTGGAAGTCTACGCCAGGGCTGTCGTGGCCCGCCCCGAGATATATCCCTAACAAGACACGTGTACACTGAAGATAAACCGTACCGGGGCATATTCCGGAAACCAGGCAAGACACATGTTTTTGTTGGCGCACAAAGTGTCTCTCTCCTTCATTGTTTTTTCTGCGGGGTAAGTGTCAACACTGCGATTGCCCTGACTTCTAAATCAGGAACAGTGTGATTTGTTTCACATGTATCAACTCTACAGTTGAAGGCATTCCTTCGTACATCTATTTCTTGGGAGCTACAGCTCACAGCTTTGCACTCTTCTCACGCTTCGCCAAAAGCCTTAGATCTTTCCTGAGAATCTTTCCACTGGGACTCTTAGGGATCACATCCAGAAACACCACGCCACCCTTCAACTGCTTGTACCCAGCCACCTTGCTCTTCACAAACTCTGCAACATCGCGCGCACCAATCTTCTTGCCCTTAGCAGCGACAACATACGCTCTAGGAACCTCATTAACCCCGTCATCAGCCTCGACCCCAATAACTGCCGCATCCAGAATATCTGGGTGAGTCACTAATATAGCCTCTAGCTCTGCAGGAGCAACCTGTAGGCCCTTGTACTTGATTAACTCCTTCTTCCGGTCGACAATGTAAAATAGTCCGTTGCGGAACTCTGCAATGTCGCCAGTGTGAAACCAGTCTTCTGTAAAGGATTCCTTGTTAGCAGCATCGTTCTGGTAATATCCTTTGAACACCACAGGCCCTTTGATAAGAATCTCTCCTGGCCGTCCTGGCTCAACATCTCGACCGTCGTCATCAACAAGACGGGCAACCACATTCGGTAACAGAGGGCCTACTGACCCAGTGTCGTCGTGCATGCCCGCTGGCATGATTGATGCACTTCCTGTCGTTTCGGATAGCCCCCACGTCTGATCGATGAAGCAGTCTGGTCCACCTAGCTTTTGGCTAGCTGCATATTGTAAGTCCTTGCCCAGTGGTGCAGCACCGCTGACTACGAGCTCCAGGGTCTGGAATTGGTCTGTTACCTGGTCCGACTTTGCAATGAGTAGGAAGATAGGCGGCACGGTGAAGAAGAAGGTGATGCGGTATTTCCTGTTGTATTCGAGGAACTGAGCAAAGTCGAACTTTGGCATCCAGTAAACAGGGCCGCCCATGTAGAATCCGTTGAAGAAGTAACCCTGGATGCCAGCGATGTGTGCAATCGGTAAATGAGCGATTGTTCTATATTCGAAGTCTGGTCGCTTCTCTAATATCCATGACTTGACCAGGTTACCTGGGATTACAGTCTCGGCTACCAAGTTGCGATGGGAGATCTTGACACCTAACACCAGGATCAGCACGCGTACGAACCTCTTGGAGTCTTCTTGCCTCTTACCCTTCGGCAGACCCGTAGTCCCAGAGCTATAAATCAGCACAACAAGGCCATCCTCCAACTCCCGCGGATCGGTAATTCTCCTCCAAGCCAACCTATTCCCCTCATCAATTAAATTCTCCCCCAACGCCCCGTTTTCCTGCACAACCCTCAAACTCCACTCTCTCCACTCGCTCATAATAAGCACTCTTCCACCCCCATTCCTCCCCCATCCCACCGCCTCAGCAGCCCCGATCGCAATATCCTTCGTCCCCTCACCCGCAACAAGAATTCTAGACTCAGCACCTTGAATCTGCTTGCACAGCTCACCAGCCGTGCTAGCCGTAGACGCAGCAGAGAATACGCCCTCCGCACCAATAACACCATATACAAGCGCAGGAAGCAAATAATGTCCCGTTGAAATTACCGAACACACATCCTTTCCCGGACCCCCACCACCAATGCCAAAGTGCTTGCGTAGCGCCGCAGACGTGGCTTCCGTCAAGACGCGCGCCCGTGCTGTCGTCAGCACCAAGCTCGGATCTGCGGCTGAAATGTGAATGGGCGTATCCGGTTTCGCCAGCCCGATGCCCGAATCTACATGAGCATTATGCTTTAGTACTTGCTGGTATACATGTATGTATTTCCAAATTTCTTTTCAATGTAGCTGATGGGCTTTTTTGGGGGGGGGGAAGGAGAAAGGGGGTAAGATGACGTACCGAATAAAAGAGTAAGGATATCGACATCTGGAGTTGGATATGCACCTGAAGCTCGATAGATGGTGCCTTGATCTGTTTTCTCCACTATCATCGCCATCTTCTACTAGAATTACTTTTGACTATCGAAGAAGGACAGTAGCGCGTTGGTTTGGAAACGTGAGAATGCTGGAGAGGAAAAAAGAAGGAATATCTATCGCAGTGCAAAGGTATAATAGTTTACTGAAAGTCTGTATTTGCTTTTTTTAGGGGCTGAGAATGCGGCTGGTAGTTGCATGCATTGCTTTCTCTCCCCCTTGCCACACTTTATCCCATCCCCCATGCTTGATTGATTCACTCTAGCATTAGCGGCCCTTGCGGCTTTGGGGTAAGCCTTTGATGCTAATGCGGCCGAGAAAGCGGGGTAGTAGGTTTGGAGACGAATACTACGTACAACGATGTAGAGCCCGCTAATCCGCGGCTGTCTGGCATAACCCTGTGATGACTCGAGTAGACTATTCGAGCACGTATGTTGATCCTTGCGCACTCCGAGGCGCGATACTTGGCCGCATTTGCTCGGAACATTGCTTTTTCGATTGCTCTAACCTCTACGCTTAGTACTTGGCTCATTATCTGCATAGTCGGCATCTGCGTCTCCTGTGTTAAGAGCGGATTTGTTCGGCTTTCGCCTCTTCCGCTTCTTTTTGCCTTGCTGACTATCATTGCCAGCGTTCTCCTGGGTGGTCTTTACCGCTGGGGGAAGTACTGCTGGCCGCGCAATTGGAGGAAGCTCGCTATCATCGACTTTAGTCTTGCGCATGCCTCTGGGGTTCTGCTTCTCAAGCAACGCAACATATTCTGCTGTGCGTTTTGTATGCTCGACCTTGGTCATAATCTTCCAGTTCTCGGGCCTGTCGGCTTCTCTCCACTTTTGCCAGACGTCTTCATGCATTACACTGCCACTGAGAACTACGAAAGCGCAACTGTTCCATAGTGTATGCACGGCTTGCACAGGGAGCCACTTTGGCCGTAATTGGCCATGTTCTGTGAGCCAATGAGCCACTTTAGCAGGTGTTTGACACATGTTGCGGATGTGCGGTTCAACGTAGATGGTGCGCTGATCCCAGAATGCCAAACCATCATCATCGACTACTTGGAACGAATTGTGGGGCAGATATTTGGGTGGATACGAAGAGGGTTTACGACGGATATGATAACCATTGTTTGACACTTGAAGTATTCTAGAGGGGTGGTCTCGGAGCGCTTGCTGGAGGAGGACTTGGGAGGCTTCGGGTTTCAACGAGGAGATGTTGGGATGTTCAAGAATGGCTGTGAGATGGATGTCTGGGTACTGGGTTAGCTATACACAGACCCATAGCCCAGCAACGCCTACAATTCTCTTCGCCATCTACTGTCCGGTATCGATCCCGAAGCCACTTTGTTCGCTCCTCTTCTTGGTGCGCATAGTCGGTAAAGATGAGTTCTATACCAGCAGCAAGTTGAGCAATGTACTCAGGGGTGACTTGTTTGACAGTGAACCTAGGGCCAGGCTTGGTAGCTTTTTGGTCAACCTGCTCTTCTGGTTGAGGAGTGAGTGAGGTTGTCCTTGTATTTTGCATAGCCTTGACTAGGGCTTCATCGCAATCGGTTTCAGCATTGCTCACTGCCGGATTGGAAGTGGTTGGTCGCGGCTTCTCACGAACGCCCTTGAGCCTGAGCACTCGCGGAACAAACATGATGGTGAAACGCCGGTCTGGTAGTGAAGAGACAAGCAAACATAATTGCGACAAAAGTCGGTCGCGATACTATGGCAGGCGACTCAAGACGCGCCGCGGCTCAGGAGCACGGACCTTACGTCAGTCCCCATATTCTCGATTTCCCTGGGTAACATCAACACGCACTGCATCTTTTCTCAATCCGCACCAAATCCCGCGCTCAATCCGTCGCAATGGCAAAAGAAAAGAACTACAACCCCGTTCAGGAAGCCAAAAAGGCCGAGAAGCAGAAGCAGCTCCGCAAGCAAAAAGCCAATCTCCAGGCGCAGCGCAACGAGAAACTCGCGCGGCGGAATCCACATCGTATACAGCGGGATATCGACGGTCTCAAGGAACTCGAGCAAAATGGATCTATACGGCCACATGAGAAGCAACGACTGCAGGAACTAGAGAAGGACCTTGCAGCGGTGAACAAGGCGCGCGCAGCGCTCGGGGACAAAGCCCCAGTATTCAAGCCAGAGCGACGATTCGACAACGACGACCAAAGTCGAAGAGGCGACCGAGAAGGCCGAGGCGGCGGTGTTCTCGGCAAGCGAACGCGAAACGGGCAGCGAAAGGACGACGACAGCAGCGACACCGACGATGATGTCAAGCACATTCCCATGCCTCGCGATACGCCACCGCCGATCCCGCGAAAGTACCAGGCGCGCGCTTCGCAGGCCGATGAAGCGCCGCAAGAGCCCAAGAAACCGACGATTGTGTACGAAGCTGCGCCGCAAGTGCGTGACTTGCGGAAAGAAGCCACAAAGTTCATGCCTGCGGCTGTGGCGCAGAAGTTGAAGTTGGCAAAGGGCGAGGGCCGGTTGCTGGAGCCGGACGAGTTTGATAAGCTAAAGGACGAGGGGTATATGAAGGAGCAGAACAAATCAGAAGGCGAGGCTAGTGGAAACATTGCGCCCGAGGTGGATGAAGAGCTTGAAGCGTTTATGAAGCTACAGTCTATGAGTGCGGGACAGATGGCCGAGAAGGCGGCAGAAGCAGCAGTGCAAGAGGCAGAATATACGATGGTGGCTGCTGAAGCCAAAGGGCAAATGCAGGGAATATCAAACGAGGCGCGCACGGCAGAGAACACACTCAGGCATGTGCAGATGGAGGAGGTTGAAGACGAGGACCTGTAGATTGAATCATACCATTCACCATTCTATTGGTCAACCACATGACCCTTGGCGAGGCGTGTTGTAGGGCCTGAAAGGACTATGCACAACCAACATGCGCAAGCAAACGATCCATGAGGTCGCCGGAAGCAAACACACCACATACAAGCAGTCAACCAAGCACCACAGCAGAAAAGAGGTATTCAGGATAATGTTTTATTCGATTAGGTGTTAGGGTATAATATGTGTGGCTTCTAAGCTACAGTCATGTTGCACCTATCGCAACATATCATCGGTCGTGTCGTGAAGAGCGTGGGCGCGGGTGAGAAGCAATTTACTTCTTCTGTCCGCCAGAGAGGGAGTCGGAGATGGCCTGGCCAGCGTTGCTCAGAGTGTCCTGAGCTTGCTGCATGACGCCGGCGCTCTTGTTGGAGGCGTCGTCGTGGCCGGAGCGGGTAGCGTCACCGAGCTTCTGTCCAGCAGACTTCTGGCCCTCTGTTGTGGTGGTTAGTGGACATGTTTGGATGATGGCTACTTGGGGCGTCAGATGCATACCAGGCTGAACGGCACCAGCGATGCGGTCACCGGCTCCGCTGAGAGTCTCGGATGCCTTCTCGGTGTTGGACTTGGTGGAGTCGGGCTGGACTGCAAGGCTGTCAGTATACTCGACTGGAGGCACAGTCAGAGTGGGGCATCTTACGCTTCTCGGAGGCCTGCTCGCCGAGTCCCTTGCGCATGGAGTCAGACATGGTGATGTTGGTGTGTGGTTGGGTTGTTGTTGGAAGGGTTGTTTGGAAGTAGTAGTAGTAGTAGTTGAGTTGAGTGTGTGATGAGAGGTGATTCAAAGGGCTGCAACGACGGTGCTTTATAGGCAGCTGTTAGGCATCGAGGCTGGCTACGACATGGGTACGTCATTCATAATTGAGCGGTGGTAGTAGCAGCAGCAGTAGCAGCAGTCACGGCAGGAGAGGAAAAGGTGGGTGAGATGGATGGAGCCTTCCTCTTTCCCACGAGCCACAACCGACGGCCAACATACCTGCAAGCTCGACTGGGATGCAGACCAGTTTGCAGGCGCCACACGCCGCCTCCATTGGTAGATCGCCGCGCCTGCTTGGCTTGATTGATGGTATTCTCGCGCCCGTCCATGGCATTCGCGTCATCGGCCACGCGCCTGTGAAGATGCACGTTCTGGCCTCCCGGTCACAAGACAGACATGTGCCTTTACCCTACTCTATACCCAATCTAATAGGATGCATTCACTGGAAATCTTTGTCTACCGCGGAAAAGGGTCCACAGACCGTTGCCCGTTGTGCATGGTGGGGTAAAACAAAGGCCCCGCTGACGTAGCTGCAGTGTCACGAACGGGTCGCGCATCACGTGACCTTCGTCATCCCATCACATGCAGTCCACTTCGACAGCCAACAGTGTGTCCATATGCATACAGTACACCTACACCTATGAACACGCACATGCATATGTACCATCACTATGCTCCTTGAACAACCGGCCTTTGCAATCACCGATCACCCCCCTACATAGAGCCCCATCGGTACTCGGCCCACCTTTATCGCCCTCAGGCAATCATTGCTACTCCCGTTGCCGCCGTGCCCCTCTGCGAAATCAAGTTTGACTTGTGTCGCAAAATTCCACTTTTCATCTCGGTACCCTATTTCATCCCATAGCCTGTATTGCGGTAAATCGACTGGCCCGTGGCGTCACGCTGGACACCCATCTCGACCAGCACATGGCCTGGAATGCCTTCAGCCGGCTTGTCAGGCTGCAAACTGCTGTTGCCCATCCCACAAGCGTTCCTTGCTCATTTCTCGCTGCACATGGCAAAGTAGAAATCGCTCTATTGGCAGCGGCGCATACATGTAACCGCGTCTACCATGGTCAAGAGTTGGCTTTGTTGCACTCCAGTCGTGACGCCTTTGATGAGCAACACCAATATCCACCGGCCATGTCGCTCCTTGTTAGCATCTAGCACACCACATGGAAACCTCACACTGCGCGAATTCTCGTCTTGCAGTGCTTGTCGGCAACAGGTTACCGCCCTGCATGCTCCCGCGCGTCTGAGGCGGTCAAAATCTGCTGTTGCTTCTTTTACAACCTCACGAGCCACAACAGGGTGCCCCTTATCATGCTAATTAGTCGCGTAGAATTTTGAACTTGTAGCCAATCACATTTTTGAGCAAAACCTATCCCACGCAACATCCCACTCGGCGGCTATCCCCGTGTTTCACATGGGGCCCACATCGCACTTTTCCTAGACAGCTATCGCTTCATCGCCTACCACAAGGGTCTATGTCGACCAAGCTCCGACATCCCTAATCTTACTTGCCGCTGTACAATGGCTTTCTTCGTGCGCCGTCAAACACATACATTGACTCGCCATGCCATGTTGGCTGTGCCACAACTGCTAACAATAGTTCATGCCGTGCCGAGCACAAGGATACGTCTATGCAGCGATAAAGACAATGGGTGGTCTAGGTGCTTTGCAAGTGGGTTTGGCCTAAATACATATATCTCATGTACATAGCTTGCGCTTTCGGCCCAAGGACTCACCTCACACATTCGTTTACTTGGTATACTCGCCAACCAGTCACAGGCTGTTGTTGCTTCTGTTTCTGGCATTGCCTTGTTTAGAAACATCAAACACCGAGGGGCTCATCTTCATTCATCGCCGACTACTTATGAATTAGGGCACCCTACACAAAGAATTGCCGAATCCACCACATTCATTTATATTGCATTCGTTTCTTCTTATTACCACATTCGTTTACTACCATGAAGTGCCTCCAAGTACTTTTGTTCCCTGTCGCTTTCTTTAGCTTTACTTTTGCCGACTTCACAGACGATGCCATTGCTTCCATTCAGACATTGCAGAAGACGTGGTACAATTTCAATACTGGCCTCTGGTAAGCAATGCGCCACCTCATATCATTTCCAATTTCTAATGAACCTCAGGGACGACTTTTGGTGGCAGTCAGGCAACATACTTGAGGCTATAGCTCAGTTTGGCATAGAAGATCCAGATTTCAAAGATGTTGCAGCAAACATTGTTGCAAACACCTACGCCAAATCGCCCGAGCAACACGGTGCGAAGCAGTGGACAAACAAGTTCTATGACGATATGGGATGGTGGGCCATGGCCTGGATCGCCTCGTACGACCTGACTGGAGACAAGAAGTATCTTGATAGCGCCAAATCTATTTTCCAAGATATGACCAGCGGCTGGAACACGCCCTGTGGTGGTGGAATATGGTGGTCAGAGGATCGCGATTATATCGCTGCCATCGCGAACGAACTCTTCCTCGCCGTGGCTGCACACCTTGCAAATCGCTGCAGCGGCCAAGAGAGATTGGATTACCTCAACTGGGCTGAAAGAGAATGGGAGTGGTTCAGCAATTCTGGCCTCATCAATTCGGATGGACTGATCAATGATGGAATCGACCCGACCACCTGCAAGAACAATGGCGGGACAACCTTCACCTACAACCAGGGCGTCATCCTAGCCGGTCTCTCTGAACTTTCGCGCGCAAGGTCCGATCCCAGCCTCATTGATCGTGCATACGATATCTTTAATGCTGTATCAAAACACCTTACCGACCCCAGCGGTATTCTCACCGAACCTGTATCCGGAGCTCTGGACCCAGTCGCATCACAGTTCAAAGGCGCTTTCGGACGAGGCCTGTTGACACTGTATCAGTATAAGCCACGAAAAGAGGTTAAGCAATTCATCATGATCAACGCCAATGCTGCAAGAAGCGCACGAAAGGGAGATGGTGGCATTATTCCCGGTCGCTGGCAGGGAGATAGCAGCGATGGGAACACTTGCACGTTGGCTAGCGGCATTGACATCCTGGTGGCTGCGGCATATGCTGAGAAGCATTAGTCTAACGTCTCCTTGTGGTCATTTGTAACGTTCTATACCCCGTTTGCGTTCTTTTTTTTTCCTATCTCAATGGGTGTTTGGCGCTATGGCGTCTTGGGTCTTATTCCAGAAAAGGGGTAAGGCAGCTGGGTTCTGCATTTTGTGTATACTGTAATGATGAATGTTTAACGTAGTTCCAGCCTTGGCGAATCAAAAATCGTCAAGGTTCTGGCTGAATCACATTTCCACTACCATTATTTCTCAATCCGATTGTGACATCTTGAACGTCTCTTGGCTCTTCCTACACACATATTCTCGCACTCAACTTGATGGTACGTATATGGTCGGTGCTTCGACCAAACAGGAGTGTGTCTTGGTTTCACCTTGACATTCGACCAAACCGGGATTTAAACTTTGCGCAATGCGCGTGTTTAAAAAGCTTGTTAATGCCAGCGGTTTTCATCCACTCCCTGTAAACAAGGATACCTAAGTCGAGTTGATCTCATTAGCACATCGTGCACCCTTGCTGTTGTCGTGCTTCCGCCCTTTGATCCTAGCTGATTGCTATTTATATGATTATCTACGAAACTATGCTCATACCGCACCTAATTAGGGCGACAACAGTTTGTCAATCACGTTCTTTAGTCCAAGCGTGTATGGGGAAAACGTGACGGCCCGTCACGTGCACAGTACGCTCGCTAAACCTCAAGCTACACTCTTCCTGCAGGGATACTCCTGTCCTCACGGCCACACCGATCTACCTCAACGCTCCAGTCAAACTCAATAGCTCTGTCAGCACATACGTTTCACATCTTGCTTGCGCCATAGATAATCAAGAAACAAAAACTTGGTCGATGCAGACGTTCTCAAATCGACCCAAGACATCGGTACCAACGGCTTTTTGCCCACCCCAGCTCCACATATCCACACTTGTCCGGATCCGCATACCGGCCTTTTTTTTCTACATTAAAGCTTACCGAAGGATCTTAGTCAAGAATACGAGAGCATGCAAGACGATAAGGTGACTGCCGTGCACTCTCCGCTTTACCCATAAGCCCGAGGTAAGTCGACGTCAGTCCAGACTAGAGCCTGCATGTACGGCACCTTCATTTGTGACAAGCTACATTGCATTACCTCTTTGCCGTAGGTAAAATTCGCGCAACTACACCGGTTTAGTGGCTACCCAGATTATTTTGAGATTTTTTTTGCTCTTTTCTCCATACCGCTCCGCCTGAGCATAGTCCACATAGGTAAGGTCAATGGTATTATGTGCAGCAACGTTGGCACTTATTTTGCCTCTTCGTGCCTTGCTGTGTATTTAGGCCAAGATATTGAGATTTTTCTTCTACATACATAACTCATTGCCGGTCACCTTGGGATAACTCTTCTTGCTGGACACAACGGTATCTTTTCTTTGCTTCAACTCATTTTCTCCAATTATGGACTCCAGAGTAAACAAGTCTCGGTCATGGATACCGAGCTTCCTCAGAGCGCCGGATCAGAAGGATGGCCCGCCAGACGAGAGAACATCGCTTCTGCCCAACTCACAGCATGAGGAGTGGTCTACGGGCGAAACTACTGAGCTCGAGGATGAAACTGCGACATCCTTTCAACTTCTTCTCCAAGAATTCTGGATACTGTTCAAAGGATCATTACCTGTGGTCGTAGCATACGCATTGCAAAACTCGTTACAGACAGTCTCTGTCCTTATCGTTGGACGCTTATCACCAGAAGCATTGGCCACAGCTGCATTCTCATACATGTTCGCAATGGCTACGGGCTGGCTCATCGCTCTCGGTGGAACGACAGCAATCGATACATTAGCATCCGCCAGCTTTACAGGAAGCAAGAATCGCCATGACCTTGGAATCATCCTCCAGCGCTCCTTCTTGGTGCTATTGTTATTCTACATCCCAGTTGCTATCCTGTGGTTCTGCTCTGAACCACTTTTCAAAGCACTCGGTCAGGAAGATTATATTGCGCGCGACTCGGCAAAGTTTCTCTCTGTACTGGCGCCTGGCGGAATTGGGTATGTCTATTTTGAGGCGCTGAAGAAATACATGCAGGCTCAGGGTAGGTCTTCTATAAATCGAAAACACACCGATCCATCATACTCACATATACAGAAATCATGAGGCCCGGAACTTACGTCCTCTTGATAACATCCCCTCTAAGTGCGGGCATCAACTACTTGTTCGTCTACACTTTCAAGATGGGTTTACTTGGCGCGCCACTTGCGACTGGTATTGCATACTGGGTATCCTTCTTCCTGCTGCTTGCCTATGCACGCTTCATAGACGGATGGCAATGCTGGGGTGGTTGGGACCGAAAATGCCTTCAGAACCTATGGGTCTTTGCGCGCCTCGCCTTCCTTGGAGTCATACATGTTGGCACGGAATGGTGGGCGTTCGAGATCGTCGCACTCGTTGCAGGCAAGCTTGGTACCATACCGCTCGCCGCGCAAAGCGTTATCATGACTACGGACCAAGTCATGAACACCATTCCTTTTGGGGTAGGTGTTGCTGCCTCGTCACGAGTTGGTAATCTCCTTGGGGCACGTAACGCGAAAGGTGCTGCCAGGGCTGCAAACACTGCGGCTGTCCTGAGCATGGTACTTGGTGCGCTCGTATTGGCCGTGCTCATGGGCGTCAAGGACTTTTACGCTAAGATCTTCAACGATGATCAAGATGTGGTCAAGCTCACCGCCAAGGTGATGCCGTACGTTGCATTGTTCCAGATCGCAGACGGATTGAATGGAAGCTGCGGTGGGGCACTCCGAGGTATGGGCCGGCAGCACATTGGAGCTACCGTGAACATTATCAGTTACTATTGCGGTGCTTTGCCACTGGGCATCTGGCTTGCATTCAACGGCTGGGGTCTCGCGGGCTTATGGGTCGGGCAATGCATTGCCCTGTACCTTGTCGGGTTTGCTGAGTGGGCGATTGTTGCTTGGAGCAACTGGGATTACCAAGTCAAGAAGGCTTTTGAAAGGATGGATGCGGATGACAGGGCCGAGCTGGGTGTTCCTCCCGATGAGGCAACGCCAGTGCATAGATAGCTACTTTGCGGGGTCAAAGCTGCTGGCAACAGCCATGGTGATGGAAGAGTATTAGCAACGCTTCTTAGACATTCGATGTACCGAGCTTGATAGGCAACCCGGAGACGCCAATGCAAGAGTTGACGAAAAATTACCAAAAACATTAAGCGAGTGACGTTAGTGCGATTGGTATCTGGACCCTGGTCTCCACGATTCAACCTCACTCCTCATTACCTCCGCACTTTCTGCTGCATTACCCCCCACCTTGCACTGCCTCCCGGTAGTTTACATCTATGCGTTGTACATCTAGACGCAAGTAAGCAATTCAGGGAATACAAGGAACCCCGCTTCACTCATTAGGCGCCCAATTGACTACGGGGATGATGAATACCATGAAATATAGGACCGTCTCGGGTCTTTCGTTTCTTATCGAGCCAATCCGCGTAACAAGCAGGAAATACGCAAGGGATTTGCGTCGAATATGCACCTCATCAAACAAGTAATGACCTCACCGGAGTTGCTTTGCATGCATAAGTGTGCAGCACGACTAGATTCTGTCCCGCTGCAGATAAGACTGGTGCAAACGGATTTCCACCATTGAGTATAGCCGTTACGGAGTTTTTCATGGCAGATACTACTGGCTCGATTACCGGTATCTTGACCATGGCATCCGTCATCGCACATGGCGGGGGTGGTCTCCACATTGATCAACAACGTTGGATGCGAGATAGCCCAGTAGCTTCAAGTGATGCAGAGATAATGTAAAGGACGCTGTATAGCCATCAAGGTGTTCTCTGAATGCTTTAAAACGATGAAAGGAGCCTCAGATAGCTTTTCATCAAGACTACTCACGCCTAGGGCATTGTGGTCTTCAGGTATGGGCAAAGGGTGACTTCGGCTGCTTCGTTACATTGACGGATAGTAACGATCCGATGCCACCAAGATATGCTAACCTGTTGAAGGCAGTAAGGTGCTATACTTGCAGACGACATCGCCGTCATGGACAGGGATAGATCAAGCATCTACTCATGTAACATCAATTTACCTAACGCGACTTCGTCAGAGTATAACTGATAGTGATGGATACGAGACTCTTGACGGCTATTTACTGCAGTCCTGCACTCCTCGAAGCCCGATTCCTTCATCACCAATCTTGTGGTTTTCTCCTCCATTGTTAGATAGAACTTTTGCAAGATGAGGTTCACTCCTACGCTCTTGAGCTTTGCGGCTGCAGTAGCAGCGCATGGCGACCACGACCAAGAGCCATTGGCTGGTCCACATGAGAGTCTTTGGTACAACACTCTTCCTGGTGATGGCGGAACACAAGTGAGAAACTCAATTCCTGTGAATGACGTTGCTGTGGGAATTAATGTTGATATAGGCCGACTCCGTCTTCTCCGGCATTTCCACATTCGGTCGTCTCAAGTACCACCCGTGTCTCTCGAGCAACGTGCAATATGACATTGCGTTCATCGGTATGATGATATTTGGACGAATAGGGATGTGATTGTCTGATCATGACATACAGGCGCTCCATTCGATACTGGCACATCGTACCGCCCAGGAGCTCGCTTCGGCCCCAGTGGCATCAGGCAAGGTTCTCGCCGTCTCAATCTCTAGTACGTTATCCTCTGAGCAACCACAAGCTTACTTTTGTCTTTTCCCACAAAGGCTCACGCAAACTTGGATTTAGTGGCGGCTACAATGTGCCACTCGAGGCGAACCCATTCAACTCCTGGGCCAAGATTATCGACTGCGGCGATATTCCCGTTACATCGTAAGAGCAACTCTCTTGACTAAATCACCCATTGATGGGAGGTTAGATGGATGAGAATTTACTAACGGTTCAATTCCCAGATACGACAATGCCTACGCCCTCGAGCAAATCGAGCAAGGCCACAACCTCCTCTTGAGCCGCGCACCCTACACCCACGCCAACAAGCCCGGTCCCTCGAAGCACGGCAAAACACTTCCCCGTATGATCACCCTAGGAGGCGACCACACCATCACCCTCCCCCTGCTGCGCTCCGTCCACCGCGAATACGGCCCCATAACTGTCATCCACTTCGACAGCCATCTGTACGTCCTCCCCCCCTTCCAACCCCATACCCACAACCCTACTAACAAACCCACCCTCCCCAGCGACACCTGGCGCCCCAAAGTCTTCGGCGGCTCCCCCAGCGAACAAGCCAGCATAAACCACGGCACTTACTTCTTCCACGCCGCGCAAGAAGGCCTCCTCGCCAACGACTCCAACATCCACGCCGGCATCCGCACCACGCTGTCCGGCCCCTCCGACTACGAAAACGACGGATACTGCGGCTTTGAAATCGTCGAGGCGCGCGAAATTGACAAGATTGGCATCGATGGTATTGTTAAGAAGATTAAGGATAGGGTGGGCTTGGAGAAGCCTGTCTATTTGAGTATTGATATTGATACGTTGGATCCGGCTTGTATGTTTTCCCTTCCTTCCACTTCACTTCCCTTCTCTTTGGTTTTGTTGGTGGGAAAGTTGGAGCGAAAGGCTAATGATAAATAGTTGCTCCTGCGACTGGTACCCCCGAGACGGGCGGCTGGACTACGCGTGAGCTGCGCACCATTATCCGCGGTTTGGAGGGTATCAACCTTATCGGTGCTGATATCGTCGAGGTTGCGCCGGCGTATGATACTAATGCTGAGTTGACTACTATGGCTGCGGCGGTAAGTGAAGCGCATAATATGTATGGGAGTCTCTAACTGACGTGTTTGATGTAGGATACCCTGTACGAGGTCATGACTTTGATGGTCAAGAGGGGGCCTCTGAGCTACATGGGTGCTCCCGCAAAGGAGACTATTGAGCTGTAGATACGAGTACTTGACGCACAACAATGAACACAGAGGCAAGAGTTGAGTAGGAATGTGCCATGAGAATGGGCCAAACTGAGGCGTTTTCGCCGGAGCAGTTGATGACGATATATGAACGACGATGAGCAGCAATGATATCCAGGTAGTAACAATATATGAAACCCTACCCAGTAAACTCCATGTCTGCCTATGTCTATTACCAAGTGACCAGCCTCATGCGCCCCATCTCATAAAGCCAAAAACAGCGTTTATCAACACTCCCATAACAACAGCAACCTGTCTCCGTCTCGTCCACACGCCCTCCTCACGAAACCCCCACACCAAGCTACCGAGTGGGAAAAAGAAGCCAGTCAAATACCCATACAACATATCATCCAACCCACCTTCTTCCACCGCAAACCCTGCGCCCCATCCCGTCTCACCGCCCGTAGCACCAGGCGCCGTCAGCGAAGCCGAGGGATCATTAGCCGACGAGTCAAGCCAGCGATCTTCCAGCACACGGATCTGAGCCGGCGTCGGCATCGTATCAGGCGTATGCGTGAACGAAAGATTCGTCGTAAAATGCGAGCGTAAACTCGCTACCTCCGCAGGCGTAAAACCCGAACTAAGCAGCCGATCGAAACCCTGAGCTTGAGGCACAGCACCGTCCGCACCCCCAGCCGTCCCTGTCGTCGCAGTAGACCCGCGTCTGCGCGCATTGTAGTCTGCCCCGCTGCTTTTGCGGCGGAGATCAGAGGACGAAGCGTCATACTGTGACTTCAGACTGATTTCTATATTTTGGGCAAGTGTGGCTTCGCTGGCGAGCTCGGAGGGGGAGAGCGCGTCGCCGAGGGAACAGTGTATGTAGTACTTCTTCGCCTCAGAGGGTATTTCCGTTGTGCCGTATTGTACGGCGGGCGTTTCTCTCAGCGGCTGTTTGCCTTTGCTCTTGCTTCCCTCTCCGGTACTACTGCTGCTGCCTGCTGTTGCGTCCCCGCTTCTGCTACTGCGGGGTGGCGGCGGTGGGGGGAGCCTTAACGATCGAGATAGCGGGTCATTGTCTGCGAGGACTTTGCCCGCATAGATTAGGCGTAATCGCGACGAGGCATGTTCGGGTGGGAGGTGTTGACGGATGATCTGCTTGAGCGAGAGGGTCGCAATGACACGGGGCGTGTAGATAGAGAGGGGCAGGTCGGGAACGGAGGCTGTAAAGCGTATTATCAAGTATATGAGCTGTTCAGGAAGGACGGGCGCGTTGGCTGCCATGATGGTGCGAGGTTGCGCTTGAGTTCGGAGATGAGGTGGGAGAAAAGCGATGGTTCATGTGCATCAAGTCTACAAGAGTTCATGGCGGTCGTGACATGGTTTGCGTTGCTATCGTATGCTTTGCATCTCTGGTGATGAGGCTGCGAGATCTGCGGCGGTTGCGCAGTTGGTGGCTCGAGACGCGGCAGCCCGGAGCTTAGCAACGTTGAGGTCATTTACCTCCGAGGCCCCATCCGCCGGGAGACTGTGCCCCTCTCAGTTGTGATATCATGTCGCGATTGATGCATCTTGACTCACACCCAGATACTTTTGAACGCTAATAATTCAAAATGACGATAATTCATGTTGTTCTCTTTGAGTGGAAACCTACTGTTTCCTCAGACCAGATTTCAGAGGTACTAAACATCAGCATGTACTATGGTGATTATAAATCTAACAGCACATAGGCATGCAAACAAATGCTTGCACTCAAGGACAAATGCATCCATCCAACCTCCCAAAAGCCCTACATTAAATCATTTTCTGGGGGAAAGAACAACAGCCCTGAAGGCCACTCTGTATGTCTACCCTCAAAGCCAGCCTCAACTTTAAACTCGGTTGCTTACGCTCACAAGGGTAACTTCACCCACGGATTTGTTGTAGAATTCGAGAGCGAAGAAGACCGCGACTACTATGTCTACAAGGACCCAGCACATCAAGACTTTGTAAAACTTGCCGGCGAAGTGGCGAATGGTGTGAAGGTCTTTGATTACGAGCCTGGAAAGTTGTAAACTGCGTTGTAAGATGCAACGGAGCGATTGTAACGGCCTCATGTATAGCGTAGAAATAATGCGTCGAATTACAGACTGTATGTAACGCCAGAAATGCAACGCCCGGAATGCTTCTATAGTATGACAAACGACTCGTAAGGGTATCATGATACACTAAATGATTCTCCGCATCCGCATTGCTCAGCTGTTGATTTGTCAGCGCTTGTTCCTGGTGTGCCCAAAATTAAACTTACTGATGTTTGGATTCTTGAAGATGAATCGCTCGTTGAGCTTGTCCTCCAACCAGTCCATCTCACTACCAATGATATTCAATAGCGCCTTGTTGTCAATCAACACCTTGACGCCATCTTGCTCAACCTGTTCGTCCAGCGGGCTTGGCTTGTCCACATACTCCAGGTGATATGCGAGGCCCGAACAGCCCTTTGCCTTTGTGCCTATTCGGATGAGCTTGGGCTCTGGCAATTCAAGGAGTTCGCGCAAGTGCGCCACAGCGGATGGCGAGAGCTTAATTGTCGCCTTTCGAGGTCCAAAGTTGTATCGACGTGGCCGAAGTGGTTTGCTAGGGCTTGCGACCTGCTGAGGCTTTTGTGCTTCGCCTTCAGGTATGCTGACGGTGGTTTGTTCGGCCTGGGAGGCTGCGTTGCGGTCGTGCGGAGGTGTTTGTGGTAATGTTGTGTTCTTTGCCTCGGTGGCTCCGCCAGCGATTGAAGTGTCGGGTACGCCAACATTGCGTGGTGGCGGTTCTGGATATAATGACGAAGGGTGGTATGCGGTCGCCGTCTGCATCTGGCGCTTGGTTGACTGGCGCCTGGGGAGCGATGAGGCGAAGGACCGGGAGCATTGCGGGCATCTGCGGGGAGCAAACGGGGGTGCGGCGAATCGTAGAAAGGATGTACTTGAGCGCACAAGCGCTCCAGTGGTACGAGGTAGTGACATGATCGCAGGGCCGGGTATGGAAATGCGCTGCGACGTAGGAAGATGGGGTGCGCCTGTCGTGTGAGTTGAAAGGTAAAGGTACTGGTAGCTGAATGTTAACCAAATTCGTTCAAGGCTATGTCATCCGCTGCAAATCCCGACACGGGGCATAATTAGAAAGCACATGTCGTTGATTGGTCGAAATGCACCGGGATTCCGAGGTCTCGGAAATGCACGCCCGTCGACTTGTCATACTTGAGCACCACCACAAAACACCCTCATCTCACACCATTCGCCAGTTGTCATCATGTTTTCACCGAAAGTCTCGAAACATACCGATACGGTAGTTAGGTGTAGCCTCTGTAAAAGACTCATCTAGATGCTTGCAATCCGAGGTATAGATGACTTCCAGAGCTGTCAACGCCAACACACTCTCTTCAATCAAAAAAGCAAAATCAACATGGTCCTTTTTTCAGGTCACACACTAATGAAGAGAGTCATAAATATTCGGTATTCCTTCAGGTTCTCATTTTTCTGGTCAAACATCAGTTCTCTTGGAAGTTACTCAGTTGCATGTTTATCACTCAAATATCACCAAGTTTCAGTATTTCATCCTTTGCAAAAATAAATGGTATTAAATCTTTCCTGTTACCCAGATCCGTCTGATCTGATCCTTCTAATATCAAAAAAAAACTCCCAAGCTACCGAATCCCACAGTGGTATATTGCTATCCCAAAAAGCACTTTTGTTTTCCGTCTTCCCTTTCGTCTGTCAATCATTACTTCCACCTCCAATTCTCTTCAGGAACCCCTATCTGCATGCCATCTATTGGTGCATGTGCAGTCCATAGGTCTGGTTGTAGGCAGCGTTGACGCTCCTGTGGTGCTCGATAGCCCTGGTCTTGAGAGCCTTCCATGCCTTCTGGTAGTTCCTGGGGCCAGCCTCCTTGACCTCGCTGACGCTAGAGTTCCTGGGTGCGTCGGCACTGTGCCTTGGGCTGGAGACGGCAGATGCGTTCCTGGAGGCGGAGGGAGAGTTTCCAGGGCTGTAGTAAACAGCGAAGGCCTCGTTCATCTCGCGGTGGTGCTTCTTAAGAGCCTTCCAGGCCTTGGAGGCGTTGGTAGGGTTCTTGGGTGCGGATGGGCTGGCAACAGAAGAGCTGCGGGAAGCCTCAGGTGAAGCTGTTCGAGATGCAGGTGATGAGCCGGTGTAGTAGGTGTTGTATGCGGCATTGACGCTCTCGTGGTGAGCCTTTGCGCGGCTGGCAATGGTGTTGAGGAAGTTGGGCATTGTGATTGTTGTTGTTGGTTCGATATATTCGAAGTTGATGAGAGTAGTAATAGTAGTAGTAGTAGTAGTAGCAAGTAGTAGTAGAGGCTAGTGCTTGATGCTCTGGTATGCTTTGCTGAGTTGATGCCCTTCATCCTGCCGTACCCACCCTCCCCTTTATACTCCCCAGACACTCCCCCAGAATCTTCGCCATGACACCCGCCAAGCATCGTGACACCCCCCTGGACACCGACGTTTTCTTTGCAAAATTTCTCAGCATGCCTTGCACGCGCCCTTCCACACATTTACAAGAATACGGAGAAGTTCCGTGATCAAGGCGATATTCTCATTGGCTGTAGGGGCTGACAAACCCACATAATTCAGTCAGCAAGGTCCTTCGCAGGGCGTGTGGGCGTACGTGACCCACCCATTCATGACAACAAGATGATCCACGCCCTACTGCACTTTTCCGGAGGGCCCGCCGGATCGTTTCCCGCAGGCGGCTAATTATGTCAGAGCGCATGCGCAGGGGGACGCTGCGATCACGAGTTTTTCACCTCATAGCCGTTAGCTGTTAGAAGACTGCCTTTGGAGGCATGGCGGGGGAAAACTCTGTTATTGGCTGTCGCACCACCGTCGCCCTCGCCCAACACGTGCGCTTTTCCGCCGTCGAGTTGCCCGTCGGATGCCAATTTTGCATCGGTATTAAGTAGTCTAGACGCCTCCCATGGCATTGCGAGTGGATGTTTGTACGTAAAGTCGCGCGTTTATTTTTGTTCATGTCCCTTAACTGCTAGACGAATGCCCTTGGAGGTTTGGTGATGCAAATTTTTGACCATGGCTGACTTGTTCCTGTCACCGGTTGAATGACGAATATGTGGTACCATGTAGTTGTGATGTGGCCATGAAAAACATTTTGTTGAGTCTTCTAGAGTACCATGTTCCAGCATCTTCGTCACGTCCATTGTTGCGCCGTCTCCTGATTCTGTGCACGGTTGGCTGGCACACGACGATCATGAGACATTTTCGACAACTGCCTCAACTTCGTAGCAGTAATTGCAAATTTTCAAGGGGTTTCTTGTTTTTTTATCCTGTCAGCACATCGATCTCTGCACAGGCGATTGCAATGCGACAAACCAAGAAATTGTGTTTTCCATATTTTATGCTGTTGATCCAACGCCATTTGACGCACAATAAATTTCCAGCAGGCGAGTTCCCACGATGCCATGTGCTCTAGTACATCTTTCCATAGGTGCAAAGCGGAGGAGCCTACACCCCACAAAATCAACAGAAGCACATTTCCTAGCCAACCATCGGATGAAACACGACGATGCCGTATCGCCCGAACACTAGTCGCTTTCACAGTGGGATCGGAATATACCACACTTCCCCGGTGGAATGCGCGGTGGATTCCCTCCCACACTCACCGCTAGACGGCGTCTCGAACGAAATCAAATCCCTCGTCAATGTGACAATTGTTGTCACAGGCCGCAGAGCGATAGCCGTGCTCTGTACCACAGCTACTGACCCACTGGGCTCAACGCTAAGCACCATCCCGTCGATAGTCACTGGATTTCCGCCGGGGATAAGAGTGGCCTCTGGACCCATTGTGATGTGGCTTGTACGGTTGGCTGTATGCAATTGCTTTCTGAAGGTCAAGGCAGCTGGTACCACAGTGGTATAAATGCTGCTGGTTACAAGAACGACGCTGGATGTCTCCGTTAATGACAAGCGCCGTTGCTGAAGGCGAAAGAGAGAGCGTCATTCCTGAGATTGTGAGTGGCTCTCCTTTAGGGACAAGCGTTTGCCCCTCAAGCACATACTCTGATCGTAAGCCTGGTATTACTGTTGTGGTGCGTATAGTAAGTATTGGTGGTGGTGCTAGCGGCGGCCCGTATGTTGTTTGAGGGTAGTTTGGCTGTAGAGATATTGCGATTGTGCCAACAACCACTTCCGTCTGGCTATTTGAATTTCGGATCTCAATAGGCGTGTTACCCAAAGTAACGGGCTTACCGGGAACAACAGTATATGAGCCTCCTATCACAGAGTTATAACCAACTGTTTCCTGCTCAACAACGACAGTCGCTAAGCCAGCAGAAACGGTAGCGATTGGAGCTGCTTGGGTGATCCGTGGAGCAGGGTCCAGCTGCTCTGTAGAGCCATGCTGATCCTCAACTAGTGTATCTAATCAGCTTGTAGCCGTGATCTCGACCACTGGAGAACATCCTCTACACTGTCGGGTAGCACTGAAATTGGGTTCAGTAATCTCATGATGGCCATGGAATCTCCTATCTGCAATACGATTGGCGCTATTGGTCGAGGGTTTTGGTTTATCGATTGCATGGGTACACTTCTCGTGACATGGCCCCGGGATGTAATCAAAGTGGCCGTTGCATTTGCGGGTCTTGTGCTGGTGGAGATAATCACCAGGTATGAGGTTTGCACTGGTATGGTGGGGATTGAATTCGGTAGTGCGGGTACTGAAGGGACACAAACTCGAGGACAGGATAGAGTGGTATGACTCGGTGATGGATATATCGGGTTTGATGAGGAAATGGTAGTGACAGATCTAAACAACTTGAGATTAGCGGAAGACAACATCTACATGTAGTTCATTATCGATGGCGCTAAATGTAATATCTCAATTGACCCCAGCGGCACCATCCCAAGGCTTTCTGCTGCCACCGCTGAACTGGAACCGAATGCTGGCTTTAGATTGGGTGAGCCCAACCAACTTTAATGAGTTGATGACTATGAAGCCCCATAGCTACCCGCTTGATCAACTCTCACCCACGTTACGCATGAGCATAAGATCCGATACAAACAAGTAACCTTTGTCCGCCCGCCAGTATCATAGCGAGTGAAAAACATAGTTGTTCGAAAAGAGGGCTTGAAAAATTCATAGCGCAGGTGACAGGAAAGGAGAAGAGAAACACTATACGTCCTCATACTTCCCCCAAATTATATAACTACTCAAAATCTTGGATGCGGCAGCCTATTGTTGCAGTCAAAGTTACTGACACGAAAATCTCCGTCTTCTGAGAAAGCTGGGAAAGCTGCCACTGGCTCAGGTAAACCTAGAACGGACGTGCAGAACATCTACTTGGATTGCCATTGATTAGATTGCTCAAGTTTGTGACCATCTATGTTCCGATAGGAAGTACCCAAGCCTGGAGATGGCTCTAACCGGCGTGGAAACAAGATGTCATACATTAGCTGAGTGTCTACCAACCATCGGTCTTTCCCAAGCGTCTTAGCGAATTCCAAATTATGTATGGTGGATAGCTTCAATGTATACATAGGAAGACTCAAGTGGAAGGGTCAATGGTGATTGTACGTGTGTTCGCAAGGACTCCATGACTAGGTATAAGGAGAGTACGGAGAGGGCTTGACATGAAAACTACGTGCCATACACAGAGTATTTTTTCGTTTCCATCCGTTGGTGAGTTCTGTAATGGATGTTGTGGTACGAGTTTAGTTGATGAATCGGCAATACCGAGCCCACGAAGTCCAACCCCGATGATGTTGACATGGACAGTTGGAGCGATCTCAGCGAGCACGTGTAGTCACAAGTTACATTGACTACCTGCGCTGTGCATTTATCATGTGCCCCAATTCCCAGGACGATTTAATGAACGATTGTTCTGTCGCAAGGGACTCATCGATACAGAAATGCGAAAATGTAGAAAAGGGTATTGGATAGGATAGGGCAGTGAATGGTGGGGGGCAAGACGCGCAGAAGCGCACCTGCTCGCTTATTGTTTAGCGTGGCCTTGGCACCAACGCTCAGAACTCGAAAATCACCTTGAATTTCCCGACTTCTTCTGACAAGCGCCAACTAACCCCACGACAACACAGATTGCACCGGAAGACCAAACACAGGTACGCAACAGAGGACGCATTGTACTCGAGACATGGAAGCCGTTCAGCATTGCAAAATCGACACCGCTCCGCCATCGTGACCCAGCTGTATGCCTACGCCAACGGAAGACTTTGTCGCACGCGAACACTTCAATCGCTCCGAGATGAATACTTCTGCTATGGGTTATGCAATGCAAAGGACTGTAATGGCGGAGCGGAGCAGTGCTGCGGTTTCGGATATCACATGGGAAGAACAAAAGCTAATTTGATTGTGGGCAGCAGTCTTCTGAACAACCGCAATCATGGGGTATCTATCTCTTTCTCCCCCGTCGCTTGACTTCATCCACTGACAATTCGCAGTATCTCACGAGACTCTCGCCACAAGCGTTCCGCGTCCGGTGCGAAGCGCGCATACTACCGCAAGAAGAGGTATGCATAACCCGATCGCTTCTCTAGTCATGTCTAACATGGCTTCAGGGCTTTCGAGAAGGGTCGCCAGCCTGCCAATACCCGTATTGGCACTAAGCGTATCCATCTTGTCCGCACCCGTGGCGGCAACCGCAAGTTCCGTGCTCTCCGTCTCGAGTCCGGCAACTTCTCCTGGGGCTCTGAGGGCATCGCCAAGAAGACCCGTGTCATCGGTGTCGTCTACCACCCCTCCAACAACGAGCTCGTCCGTACCAACACCCTGACCCGCTCCGCTATCGTCCAGATCGATGCCGCTCCCTTCAGGCAATGGTACGAGGCCCACTACGGCTCCTCGCTCGGCCGCAGGAGGCAGGCCAAGGCCGGTGAGAAGGAGGAGGACAAGAAGAAGTCCAACTCGGTCACCAAGAAGCAGGCCGAGCGCCTCAAGACCAGTGGAAAGATTGAGAATGCTGTTGAGAAGCAGTTCGAGGCCGGTCGTCTGTACGCCGCTGTCTCTTCCCGTCCCGGCCAGAGCGGTCGCTGCGACGGTTACGTCCTCGAGGGTGAGGAGCTTGCTTTCTACCAGCGTCTCCTCAGGAAGTAAAGGTGATATTTGGGGCTTCTTCGGTGCATCGGTCAGGTCAAAATGGGTGTTTAGTCATGTATCTGGTCTGCATAGTCGCGGGACACTGAATGCACTCGGCATGATAACGCCACTTCTCTAGATACCACGAGACTATGAATCATGGTTTTCAATGTTCATGTGAAGCGAGTTTTTACTCTGCAGATTCTTCTTCGTCTTCTCTGTTCATGCCAAGGCCCATGCTCCTGTTGACCTTTTACCCATGTATATGTTCTGTCCGACACAGAAGTGTATTGCTGGTGGGCCACCTTTGTACTAGGTGATGTCGCCTAGTCCGCTGTCCTAAATTTCTTCAAGCCATTCTGTAACTACAACCCACACTATCGTCACAACCTGTCTCAACCTAGATGAATGACCATTATCGGGTACCACGGAAACAATAAACCAACTAATGATATTTACAGGAACTATTATCAAACTAAACACACAAATAGCTATGCAAACACCAAACGAGTTCCCACCCACAAATGCTTTTCACATGTCAGATGAACCACGTTCGCCTACCAGAACCGCTCTTGTAGGATCGACCATGCATCCCCCCTCTCTCCAAGAATCCGGGCTATACCTCGGCTGCACGTGTATTCTTACAGTTTCGACGCTGCGACGGGCGAGCCGGTCTATGAACGATGAGGAGCAATGTCAGCCTTTGATCAATTCACACGTGATACTATTTTCAAGGGGAAGAAAAGCATAAACACTGGGCAAGCAAGCAGTACAAAACAACGAAGCGCTTTACAATTTGCGCGAATTCTTATATCTAGCTCAAAGATGGCTTTGTGTGGTATACAGTTACAAACTAGCAAAACAATAAATAGTAGAGGCACTTTTCAAATGCTCATTACAACCAGGGAAAAGGATAGGTTTTGCAGCGCAATTTACAACTTGGAGGCTCCCTTGGGTGGACCTACGTTTGTAATTTCGTTGTATAGGAGACTAACATTATTAGTGCGTCATTCTCATAGTTTGGAGGGATATGTGACTTACGATGTCAAGAACTCGGCATAATCTTCTCCAGTGACCTGGCTCTCAAAGTATTTAGCAGCAAGGTGATACTTGTTTCCTTTTGGTGCCTTGTCGCTCAGTGCCTTGGCTTGCTCCTGCAGCAACTTGATAGCGTAGTCCTTTGTGACCTTCTTGCCCTCTGCAGTTTGAACGTTGTGCTTGGTCCATTGCCAAAGCTGACTCCTTGAGACTTCGGCAGTAGCAGCGTCCTCCATGAGGTAGTTGATTGGTACACAACCAACGCCGCGGATCCAGGCCTCCATGTAAGCAAGGCCAATGTCGAGATTCTTGCGAATTCCGGCCTCGGTGACCTTGCCAGGTACGTTCATGTTTAGCAGGTCGTTGGCAGTGATGTGGACATCCTCGCGGCGGACGTGCATTTGGTTGGGAGTGGGCATGTGCTCATTGAAGATTTCGCTCGCAATGCCTGCGAGCGCCGGATGAGCCACCCATGTGCCGTCGTGACCAGCGCGTACCTCACGGAGCTTGTCTGCACGGACCTTGGCCATGGCAGCATCATTTGCTTGCTGGTCGTTCTTGATGGGGATCTGGGCTGCCATGCCGCCCATCGCGTGAACGCCACGCCTGTGACATGTCTTGATGAGAAGCTTGACGTAGGCATCCATGAAGGGCGATGTCATGGTGACAGAGTCGCGGTCAGGAAGGACAAAGTTGGGGTTCTGACGGAAGCGCTTGATGGTGCTGAAAATGTAGTCCCAACGGCCGCAGTTGAGGCCAGAGGAGTGGTCGCGAAGCTCGTAGATGATCTATAACATGATTAGCATATGAATTTTCTATCTGGACAGGTTTTCGACATACCTCGTCCATCTCGAAGGCGGCAGTGATAGTCTCAATCAAGACTGTTCCACGGATGGTTCCACGCCTCATACCAATGTAGTCCTGGGCCAGGTTGAAGACGTCGTTCCAAAGCCTAGCCTCAAGATGCGACTCCATCTTGGGCAGATAGAAGTATGGGCCCGTTCCACGCTTGACAAGCTCATGGGCGTTGTGGAAGAAGTACAGTCCGAAATCGAAAAGACCACCGGAAATAGGCTCACCGTCAACGGTGAAGTGCTTCTCCTCGAGGTGCCAGCCTCGGGCGCGGGCGATGAGTGTGGGTAGTGTTCGGTCTGTGCGAAGCTTGTATTCCTTCTCGCCTTGCTTGAAGTCGACCTGTCTGCGAATGGCATCGTACAGGTTCAATTGGCCGTTAATCATGTTGTCCCATGTTGGTGCGGATGAATCTGCAAAAGGTTAATGATGAAACTCTCAACCGGTTCAGCGGAGATTGCATACCCTCAAAGTCAGCCATGTAAGTCCAGACATCGGAGTTCAGGGCGTTGACGACCATCTTGCGATCAGTTGGGCCAGTAATCTCGACACGCCTGTCGACGAGACCAGGCGCTGGTGGTGCGCCCTTCCAAGCATCGTTCTCTCGAATGTGCTTGGTCTCTGGGAGGAAGTCGAGAAGGTTTCCCTTGTCGAGCTCAGCCTGTCGAATCACTCGTCGCTGAAGAAGGGCTTTCCTTCGTTCATTGAATGTGCGGTGGAGGAGTGCAAGGAAGACGCAGGCATCCTTGCTGAGGATATGGCGGTTCTTATCATTGAGGTCGCCGAGGATGTTGACCTCTCTTAGAATGCGTTCGGGATTGGCCATTATGATTTGTTAGATGTACTTGTATGAAATTTTGTGTATATAGAACTACGAGGGATGACAAGGTGAGATGGAAGGGAAATGCGGTTCAAGTATGCAGCGTGCGGAGAAGGCCAGACGGCCGGTAGACATATTTATGATGCAGACGTCACCCATCTTGAATGCCTGGGCCGAGGATCTGCTTGGTCGGCCGACTGATGCAGACTAGTCGGCTTGATGTGAATGGTGAGCTAAAGGCGTTGCTTCGGCGGAGAGGAGCTTCAAGCTTGTGACGATGCCAAGATCCGGAGCTCAAATGCGGGGATAAGGGCTGCACCCAGGCATTGATTTGTCCCACCAGCATCACAGCCCCTGGAAAAGCACGCATTCTGGAACCATTTCAAGACAATTTATTTGCTGCGATACCGCTATGGTGCTTATTTGCAGCTGATTGCATGGATGGCGCAGGTTGCAGACGGACTGAGGCGGCAATTAACGGAGGATGTGATGTTGAGGCTCGCACAACGAGTCCACTCCCGGTCGCTCGCCGGCCGCTCCCGATACCACACCATCACCATGGCTAAGCACCTGCCGTTTCGCCGCGGCACTCCAGCATTGGCTCTCTGGGATATGGAGGCATTCTTATGATCAGACATGATGTTTGTCCGCACCTTGGTCATGTTGATCGCGTAGAGGAGACGTAATCCATCGTCATGACTGCATACATAGCTGGGCAAGATGAAATACAAGACAATGACCTTTGTAGGTATGGAACAAGTTCTATATTACTCAATTCACATCTTCAAACAGGTCTATATACGCTCCGCTGCCATGCATAACTGTAATTCTAATACTAAACATTATGGTTCTACGCTCTAGCAAACGCAATCATTAGGGATAATCGGTAGCATCCACGACCCGACCTCGGCACAACCATCTCAATTTCACCACATTGCCGAGCACTCTTCACTCCCACTCAGACCTTCGAAGGTGTAATCTTGAAAGGTTTCTTCGATTGCAGAAGCCCCCAATTACACTCACCTGCACTGCAAACACCACCAAGAGCTCCTCGGCTGTCGAAATGCCCTTTGGCCTCAAAGGTCGTCTTATACTGAGTGTCCAGGTAGATCTTCTCCGCGAAGCGTGTAAATTTGAGGTCGAAATTGCTGGATGAAAAGCCATTTGTACCTTCGTACACGTGCATAAACCAGTAGCCGTTCGAAGTTGCGTCGCAAGGCCATGCGCGACCGATGGGGGAATCGCCATTGATATACCATTTGGCTTCGCAATTCTAGTGTTCGTATTAGCATGGCATCGATCAAAAAGATCAGCATATGGAATTTACCACCCCCTTGCTTCCAGCAGGCACTATCATCTGGCTGCCATCGCTCGAAGTACCAAGGTTGATCGCATTCGGGTCGGTTATATTCGCCTTAAGGGTACCCCAAGGATAACTTCCAGGGCGTCCCATTGGCACAGAAACTGCGAGGTCTGTTACCTGCCAATCTTGCAGCGCATCCTGACGGGCTGCAAGAGGAGATGCAGCTGCAGACGATGCAAATACGATAAGAGTGACAGCGGCAGTGATGGTGGATTGCATCTTGGAGGTATTTGACAATTTGATAATTAACACAGTCGTAGGTAGAGAACTGCTTGGATAGAGGCGTTTTGAAGTGGTTTGTGTTCATCCATTGTGTCGACTTCCTTTCTCTTATATACTACAAGATGCTCCCAGCAAGGGTATTGTTACAATCGGTTATTCCCAAGCCCCAGCTCAAAAGATACCAGCAGTCACTCCTTCGAGGCGTGTTGTTCGGTAGAGGTTGCATCGTCTACTCCGTCTTCAGGCACCCGGCATCCAGGCACCCCACCTTATATTTAGTAACGATCGGGATTGTTATTCTAGGATCTTGTTGCAATAGAACTGTTATTCTAAGTTCTCTCCTAATTTCCAAGCGGTATCATAGATGATTTGATTGTCTCTACTACAAGCGCGCCATATTTCGCAGCTGTAGTTCCTTCTATGCCGACAAGAAATCTTTGCGTGTCTTTTGTGTTATGGAAGCAGTTTCGCTGGCATCCGCTGCGTCTCCAATCGATATGCGCCACCATCTTACAACGCTGGCGCTGGGATTAAAGAAATATAAAAGGTGGTGCTGTAGGCCTCGTATTCGAGGTGTGCATATCACACATCAATACCATGTAAATTGTCGTACAGCTTATTTCTCTACAAACTCGGCTCCCAAGATCGATTAATGTAACCCCATGGACTAGTGTGTTCTTCGGTGATTCCGTATATTATGCGCACGGCGCCCTGCAGCCTCTAGCCACATGTTGTACAGCACGCCGTAGGAGAACAACGTTCCATGCATTCAGCAGACGTTATTGCAATGCGTCATACCAGCTATAGCTTATTTTAAGCTTAATCGATTAACCCGCTATTGCGAAATGGAAGACGCAAGATGTTTCATTGGTCAGGACTTGGCGAAGAAGGCAGTGCTTCGATATTAACATGCTCGTTTTTTTCAGCGCACAGTAGGTGTGGTGATGACGCTGACACCAGGAGAAAAGACATAAGAACGATGGATGGAATGCAAAAAAAAGTTATGACTTCGAGTTCTCTAATACAGACAAGAACAAAAGGAACGCCCGCTAAATAAATGCCCATTGTATGCGTCGCACGAAATTTCGCCGCCAAATCTACCCAGACAACCATCCAAATCGTATTGTATTGTATTGTGTTCAGTTCTTTTTATTCGCGATCAGTATCTCCCGCGTCTCACCCGCAGCATCTCGTTGTAACGATCCTGCAATTGTTGGCGAGCCACTCTCTCATCTGTGTTTTTCCAGTTCTCGATGACCATTGGCTGATAAGGAGACGGCGATGACAGGGGTAGATGTTCCGTATCTAGTCCACACGATCAGCTCGCATTTTTAGTCACGTGACTTGACTTACCTGGCCGTATGTGTCGTATTATCCAATGAAACGGCCTGCACAGCCACTTGCGCAATTTAGGAGGTGAATACATGACGCCAACGAGTGCGATCAACACAGAGATGATGGCGACGCATACGCCAGCAAGGGTCAACACATCCTGTCTTGACCATTGGGACTGGAGTAGAGGTGATGCAACGGGTGATGAGCTAGAATCATCCATAGGAAGAGCGAGATCAAAGGCGCGAGGGACTCTCCAGACACGTGCAGGCATGATTCGATAAGGTAGGTAAGAATGTGAGTAGTTGACTTAGGAGGCAGATGATGGATATAACACTGGCGGTGGTTATTCGCCTACGAGACTTTGCCAGACGCGACTTTGGCATGGGAAGGGTGTCTTTTCATACCTTCCCTATGACATAAGTCTGCAATGTCGACTTCAGGGGGCTGTGTGCGCTTACACTCGCCAAGCACCCACACCTCTACCTTACACATAACATCCGGACCCCTGTCTAGCCGAGAGGCTATGGCATTGGAGCTGCTTATACTGAGTGAACGCTTATCATTGGGGCAAATACTTAGCTATCCCATAAGGCGCTACATGAGCTAACATCAATTGGGGCTTGGGCCTTCGTATGCAATCGAAGCCCGCACTTGCATTCTCCCTTGCGCTTTCGGGACCCGCTTTACTATTGGTCAAAAAGCCAATAAAAATGGAGAACCTGTCGCAGAAAGCCACAGTCAAACCATCGGTGCGCGTGCCCGCGTGTGTTCCAGTTTCCCGTAAAGACACTAGCTCAAGGCTACCTCCAACCGAATTAACCGAATTCGTCTGTACACTGATTACCCTTGTACATCGCAACGGGAAATCATTAAGTAAGTGACTCTCATAACGCTACTCATTCTTCTTCTACATACATGATGTTTGATACCTCAAACTCCTTGCTGACAATCATTCACCCTCGTCTTCCTCATCTTCCCACTCATCATCCAACTGATGCCCATCTATAGCCCTCCAAGTATCCTCTCCATCGCTCGGCTCATCATTAAACATCATCCACAGCTCCATCAGCGTATTTCGGGGTCTCTGCACCTGCACTTCCGAATCTGTAGTTGTATGGTCGCTGTTGTCGAGAGAAGGCGCCAAACTAAGGATGCGTATTGCTTTTGTCGGGAAAATGCGGCCGGGCCCATCGTCTTCCTGTCGCTGGCCAATAGTCTGTGTTAAATGTTAGATAAACATTGCAAAATTACCATCGCTTCTAGAAGGATCAAACTCACAGCGTACGTTGTCATAATGCAATCATCATACAACGCCATAAAACTGACTGGGACCATCAATTGAGGTGTCGAGCCCGTAAGGAGTGAATATGAAGCTCGATTCCTATTCTTGCCGTCCTTAAAGTCAAGTCGATTTTCTGCGTTTAGTGCGACGACGTATATTCTGTTTTGGATTCCAAACATGACGCGGTGGCTTCGCACAGATAACCATCCGCCGAGATCAAAGTCCGACCCGTCGGAATCACACTCGAGAATCTGGCTATAGCTGGCCATGCTCTTAGCCCCATCTTCAAGTGCCTTACGAATATCTGAGCAGATGAAAACGCGACCGAGGCGAGAAAAGCCAACAAAGAGGTTGCTATCGCGGTCTAGCATACCGGCACCCCACTCATCCTCGCCATTCCTGGGGTGATTTGGGTCATCAGGCGCGTTCGGTAGGGGGCCCTTGCCGAGCTCAATAGGAGTAAGACGATTCCTGCGTGGCGAGGCGGGAGGGAAGATCCGCCTTGTCTGGCCATGGCGTAATCCATACATTGATTCCCTGAAAGAGGGATCGTTTACGGGTGGTAGTCGATGGACATAGTATTTGTCTGTGCAATGCGATGGTTGCAGATGGCCTAAGCAGTTTCCCGACTCTTTATCATACACATGATACCCGCGCGTGCCCATTGAGTAAACTACCATATCCTCGTTTTGATCCAGGTGGCCTACTGCATCTTGCTCGATGGTAAGATGGGTAGTGAGCTTCGGTGGGGTTTGCTTCATGTCATACACGAAGCCCTGACCTTCCACCGAAACGACTACCAACGTCCAATACGAAAGCTGAAATCCTCTCGTCTGACAATCATGATCGAGGACAGCAATACGCTTGAACACCCCTCTTTCGGTGCCCTCTTCATCCGTACGCCATACCTCCAGTGCGTCACCCTCACGATCAAACACTGCTGTCCCATCTTGGTATTCGAGATGTGCGTATGGCCTAACAGCATGTTCTTCTGCTGTATCTAGCACGGAAGGTAACCGCCACAAGAGGCGGCCTGAGTCCATATCCGTAACATTGAAGCCACCGGCATGCGAAGTAGAGATGAACAAGCGACGTTTGAAGTCTACCTTGAACCGCCATATGGCGTCATTGCCAACCTGTAGAACGGATTCGCGGGTCACAGGCCGTGGCGCATTCCAATTGCGCTCAAGCAATGTTTGGCGCTTGCACAAGTCCTTCCAAGATGTGACATTGTCGAAGAATTTAGAAAAACTGGTAGAGTTTCCAAGGAAAGAAAAATCGCGAGCGCTGCTGTGTGATTGCAGACGCTTTGGTGGCTGTACGGTTTTAGACGGTGAGGAGTAGATGGCGTCCTGGTGGGTATGGTCGATGAATTGCTGCCAAGCACGTGATACGCAAATGAGAGAGCCTAGTGTAGAGACAGGCGTGAAGTCAAGGATGCGGAGGACAATCTCCGGCGGAAGAGCCGCAAGCGGATCTGTCATGGCGGAGGAGGCAGCCAATGCGTATTCCCGGCTGTTAATAGTGATTCGGGAAGTTGATGTTCCGACCCGCGGTTGTGCTGTCGATGGCTTTGGTACAACAATATTGTCGGTGAACTGTCAAAGTAGCTTTCCGATGAAGTCATTGTGGAGACGTCACGTTAATCAAGCCACAAATCAACATCCTCGATAAAACATGTGCACCCTCGGACATGGCTACCATCTACATGTCGAATTTCGAAGGGAAAAGGGTCATTATGGAATGAGGATGGTTGTGCGTACTTTTTGTTCAAAGTGCACGTGCATGCTTGCTAAAAAAAACGGCTAGCACTCACAAGTTATCTGTGGTAGCCCAGGCAAAAACCACCACTACTAAACGTTTGAGCAGATTGATAGCACAAGTTCAGGTAAACATTAACGACTTTATCTCTCATATAATGTGCTGTAGATTGAAAAATTCGCGCTTACAGGTACCGTCTCTGCGAATTCATGTCGCTTTTCCTCAAGGCAAATGTGTGCGAAAAGGCTATGGGCAGGCAAAATACAGGCATTCCGAATAAATTGGACTGATTCTGGATTCTTATAGACTTCTATGTTGACTTGAGTGTGAAGCAGGATAAAAACTATGAATCAGCATACATATACAATCTGATAAGCAGGCACAAGTACAGCCAACTGGAATCTTGGTACGAGTGTACGACGGATTCAAAACGGGAGCATAATGAGTGTCATCGATGCTACCAAATATAAGGCTGTCGAAACGTAGATATTAGTACATGAATAAAAGTTTGAAAAGACTCAGGTAAACAGACCTTGTTCTCCCATGTCCAGAAGGTACCGCTGTGCTGTATGCCTTTGCTCGTGATCACTTCAATCATCTTTGAAACCGATTCTTCTGGTGAAATGAGACCCTCTATAGTCCATGGGAGTTCAATGTTTGCCATGTCAGTCGCTACTTCACCTGGATGCATGCATAAGACGATTGTATCGTCGTCCTTCCGCTTCAATTCGGCGGCCATGTGCCTCGCTGCCATGTTTAGTGCAGCCTTGGACGCAGCATATGCGGCAAACCCATCCTCCATCTCACGAAAGTTGCCATGGGAACCCGAGTCACTGGACATGAAGACAATTGTGCCTATGGGGATTTTTGTTTGCAGAAGCTTCTGTGCTGCGATGATGGGCCCGATGGTGTTTGTGTGTAAATGGAAAGCGAATTCATCAAACGATCTGTCTGAAGTCAGCATACATGATCTCGACCATGACTACCGTCACCCGGATATACTGGATTTGTTGCAAATGCACGCTTTAGCCACAACCAGAAAAGCGTGACCGCGACGAGGAACGTACAGCTCAGTGGCCCTCTGTAACGGTTAGTGCAGCCCCCTTGCATACGTGCATGATGTCGAACTTACATTCGGGTACCTTAGCACTCCTGCATTTAGTACTACATAGTCGATCTTCAGGTTCGGCTGTGCTGCCAGTTGCGCGACGAATTTCTGACAGTGTCAGCCTCTCTCAATCCCGCAGCAGGAACGGAATGCAATCGGCTTCCGTACTTCGATGCTCTGTTCAGACAAGATATCGCATGTGTACATTTGACATCGGCCATGATCGCCACCCGCTTGTCCCCACAGGCCACTGGCATGCCCGGCCCAAGGCTCTCTCACAGTAGCTATGATGCGTTCGTTTTTCGCGAGCAACTGTTTGACGAATTCTAGGCCAATGCCTCGGCTAGCGCCGAGTATCAGCCATGTTTTGAAGTTCTCGTCAGCATATAAGATACTTGGAATCTGATCCATCCTGTCGGTTGAGGTGTGGCGGGGCAGAGCTCAATGATGTCAACCAAGGAATTGGCTCACAACGGATAGTGACGGGTTGCTGGTAGAAAGACAAGATGAATGTGATCCTGGCCGGGGAATGTAATACTAATGTACTGCTTTCTAGATCACGAGAGCCGGCATTCATCAATCTGAACGGTACCGTGAAGATGTGTGGGTTCATGGACATGTCACGTTGATTTACGGACCCTTGCGCGGCATCGTATTTGGTATGTAGAGCCGGCGTCCTGCAGGGAAGCCGACGGACCAGACCCTGGGAAACCCGACAACCAGAGTAGTGTATGTAAGTAGGAGAGGATAATTGCTTTTGGTCTGCATCTACTCTTGATGTGGACATGTGCGTGGACTTGGCATGTGTACTGGCAGCTGTCCAGGGTTGCTTGCGGGCGACGTCATGACGGCATCGACTGATGGGATGATGCAGGATTGCCGAGTACCAGGAAAGCAAAAGCGGCTGGACAAAGACGGCCCTGGCTCAGCTCAGAGGCTCTTGCTTGCACTTGCCCTGCTCAGGCGTCCTCGGACCGGTTCCACCCGACCGCCTTTGCTCCTGACTTTTACTGCATCTCTGATTCGCCGCATGCAGACGCTAGCCGCGATGGAATGACGGGCCCTGACGCGAGACCAGTCACGTGTTTGGCTTTTTCCATTGCCTCTGCCAGCTTTTTTGTCGCTCATTCCAGTTTCCATCGCTGCTTCCTTTCACCACTCCACAAGTCTCACTCTTCTCTTACTCTTGAACACTATCTCTCTACCACCTAACCAACCCTCACACCTCTCATCTCATCACAATGGGCTACGAAAAGGGTACGTTTTTCTGACTCCAATCGGACGTCATCGGTCGTCTCCCATTTTGCCTGCCTCGTCTTGCCTCCTGCTTCCAACGCCCATTGAGCCTGCGCGCACATGGAGAACTGGCCTCCATGAGAAGCAGCGTTTTCTCAGAATACAAGCCAGCTAGATTTCGGCAGCTCATGAAGCGGTGTGAAATATGGCAGGTTTGCGACATGGCAAGACGGCTCGCTTGGCAGTACAATAAATTTTATCGTCATGCAGACTGCTGACATATCCTTGCAGGCGATGCTAAGAAGGGTGCCAACCTCTTCAAGGTACGAATACACTGAGATGACGCCGGATATACCCCTCGTCGCATCACTCGTTCGCCGAACCTTCTCTAACCACACTGTAGACCCGTTGCGCCCAGTGCCACACCCTGAAGGCCGGTGAGGGCAACAAGATTGGCCCCGAGCTACACGGCCTCTTCGGCCGCAAGACTGGTTCCGTCGCTGGCTACTCATACACCGATGCCAACAAGCAAAAGGGCATTGAGTGGAACCACGACACTCTCGTATGTGACGCCGTACAAAGACAAACATGACCCGACAGTCAATGCTAACGCAACACAGTTTGAGTACCTCGAGAACCCCAAGAAGTACATTCCCGGTACCAAGATGGCCTTTGGCGGTCTCAAGAAGCCCAAGGACCGTAACGACCTGATCACCTTCCTTGAGGAGGAGACCAAATAAGCGTCCTATTACCACGTTGACGTTTATACACTCTCCGACGCTCCACGACCCTTCTCTAATACCTCTTCGACCCAAGATCTCTTTGGATTGTATCAACATCGATGATAGACGAACGACTGAGGCGGTGAGCGCGGTTTTAGCGCGTTACTGTTCCATGTAGATTATGTTTGGTGTATGATTTTAGGGCGTTTTTTCGATGTGGTGCAGCATAGACCTGGTTTGGAACTTGGCGGCACGTTCGAAATAACAATTCTCCTCTATTCACTTATACTCTTCTTGTCCCTTGGGGCATTGCTCTTGACTTGTGAAACGGGTGATATATGATGGCAACGGCTCCGCACGTTTTGGTCCTATCCTGGCGGCCAATGGGGAGTCGGGCAAATTTTCTGACACGTTGCGGGAATTTCGACAACAGGGACCGTATTTGGAGCGGTTGCATCATGTGTACCTATGGTACTACGCTCGCCTAGCTCCATATGGTGCGGCTCACGCGAGTGTCTGGGCGTCCTCGGAGCTGAGGAACATGCAGCAAGGAACATGCGCTCTGCCGGCGCCTCCTCCGACAACTAGCCGAGGATCATGTGGCTGGAGCTGTGTGTTTGTCGAGGGCGATACACTGACGTTGTCGCATCCCATGCATTGGCGACGGCAGGCGCCAGAAAACAAAACAGGACAGATAGCCGTGTCTTAACCAATATCGTCTCGTCAGGCGTGGGATGGGAGGCTCATGAACGCGGATTGCCTGTGACGCTGCTGCGCGTGCTTCTCCACGCTCAAGTCGAAAAGTGTGGGGGAAGGCGCGAGTGCTCTCCAATCAGTCGTGGCATTGCCGGGGAACTCCGTGTACATCTCATCATTTAGCCATACACATACATACTTTACATGTGCTCTTGTGCCACCTCTCCCTCCTCTCACTTAAGACGACTCGTCGTAAACCGCCCCAGCACAGCATTCTACGCGCCGTTACCTCGGCCGGTTCATCGCCGTCCATTAGCGTCATAGTGGGGGCGTTCGGCAGCTTGGACGGGGGGACACCACCACCGACCACAGCACTTTGGCGAGCACACAGCGACAAAGGCCGTTACGGCCTTGAACAACTGCCATCATGTCGTGGAAACGGAGCGAGAGGCTGATGGAAACCATCAAGGTAGGCAACGCACCTCACGATGTCATCACTGCTAATCCTCGCGTAGCACTATAGCAACTTTCCGGCGACTGGTCCGTATCCTCGAGTCTTGTTGTCAAGTGTCTTTCTAATCCCATTCCAGGCGTGTCCCTACGGCAGATGGTGCAATTTGGCGAGAAGCCATCGACGGGAACCCTTTTCCGCGCGTCACAGTTCCTTTCTGAGGAACTTCCCATACGGTTGGCACATCGCGTGCAAGAGCTCAACGACCTCCCCGATGGCCTCAATGAGATGCCATCCATTTGCAGAGTGCGCGACTGGTACGCGCAATCATTCGAGGTATGTGCAGTAACGGCTCGCTGAATGGCTTGACTCATACAACGCTAGGAACTCGTCGAACTGCCACGACCACAACTCTCGAGCGAGATCAAAGAACGATTACTGAAACCAGCGAAAAAGAGCGGCGACAAGAACTTGATGAGTAAACCGACACAAAACCCAAGCATCAGAACTGGACAGTACCGATCCGCACCAACGTCGAATGGAAACCACAATGGCAACGGCAATGGCAACGGGATCACCAAAGAGGTCAAGGGTGCAAGCCGGAGATACTATGTCGCTGCAGATGACGGCCAGGATTGGCCACCAGAGCTCAGCGCATACAACACAAAGTTTGCCGAGACTTTGGAGAAGATCAAACGGCGGCATGACAGCGTCGTTACTACTGTCGCGCAGGGCATCCTCGAGTGGAAGCGCAAGAGGCAACGGATGCATATTGACCACAACATACAGGCTTTCCTGGACCGTTTCTACATGTCGCGTATCGGAATTCGGATGCTCATCGGCCAGCACATCGCCCTCACCGACCAACGCTCACGGAGTGATCCAAACTACGTTGGTATCATATGCACCAAGACAAACGTACAAGAACTGGCGCAAGAGGCTATTGAAAATGCGCGCTTTGTGTGCGAAGATCATTATGGATTGTTCGACGCTCCAAAGGTGCAGCTTGTGTGCAATCCCGAGATCAACTTCATGTATGTGCCTGGGCATCTGTCGCACATGCTCTTCGAGACTTTGAAGAACTCGCTGCGTGCTGTAGTAGAGAGACATGGGCAGGAAAAAGAGGCATTCCCCGTGACTAAAGTCATTGTTGCAGAGGGCAAAGAGGATATTACGATCAAGATCTCAGATGAAGGAGGTGGTATTCCGAGATCGTCAATTCCGCTCGTCTGGACATACATGTACACGACTGTGGACCAAACGCCCAACCTTGACCCAGATTTCAACAAGAACGACTTCAAAGCGCCAATGGCTGGTTTCGGCTATGGCCTACCCATTTCTCGGTTGTATGCACGGTACTTTGGTGGAGATTTGAAGTTGATCTCGATGGAAGGGTATGTCTCAACATGTCTTGGGTCTTTGTCACATTAAAAAGGCTTGAAGCTGACTTTTTTTTACAGCTATGGTACTGACGTCTACCTCCACCTTAACCGCCTCTCTTCTTCCTCGGAGCCTTTGCAATAGCAATTACCTGTCATGAGGGGCGGATGGACATCGAGCGAACTCATCCGATCATCCCGAGGAATGGCACAGGGTAACGGTTCGCGTAAATACAATCCATTCCTGGCTAGCAAAGCTATGAAGTTGAAGTTGAGCGGCCAGGTTAGCAGAGAAATTAGTGAGAGACGACAGGTTGGCGATGCAGAGGACATGTTTGCAGAGAAGGGTGCTGGCGAGGGTGATAAGCCATGGTGGCGCAATGTTGGTATGGAAGAGGGAATGTAAAGGGGATATAGGAACGGGGCGTTTGGTAGACCTTTTTGAGGGTCAGCTTGGAAACACCGCTATGAAGAGATGGAGGCAGTGGCGCGCGTTCGTCCTGGTTTGTGTTGTTGTTGAAATCAATGTAAGTAACTGGCGCGCTTGGAAACGCGTATTATATGAGGTGTTTGGGCATACATTGGAAAAAAAGGAAAAGAATAGGGGGGGGGGTTCTGGGAATTCATTCGTTATGAACCCCATATATATCCCCTTGGACCTAGGGGAGAAAACAGGTTACGAACGCAAGTATCTAATGCAACGAGTAACGTGCCTCTTTGGATCTGGTTGTATTCAGAGAAGACGAAACGTCGTGATGTGAAGATGTATCTATATACATGAGTGGGTATAACGCTGTTTGTAAGAAAAAATCATGATACGGACTCCCTTCCCTTCTCTTTTTCTGGCCATTAAGTCGTACCTACTACTGTCCCACCCCCAAACTCACCCTCTTCCTCATCTTCGCAATCTCCCTCTCTTTACCCTTCCCACTCCTCCCAGGACTCCCCAACCCCTCCCCATCGCGCCCCTGCTGCTGCTGCGACCCCTCCCACTCATCCCGCCAGACAATACTCTCCTTCGCACACGACTCCAGCCCAAGCAGTACATTACGATAGTACGCCCGCGTCTGCGATATACTCTGTGACGTTCGTCAGTCAATCCCCACCACCGACCAACAAAAGGCCGTTCTCTACGAGGCGGATAAAGGGAAAAAAGAGGAGAAAACAAACCTCATTCCTCACCCCCGCAATCCACATAACCATCTCCTCACTCTCCAGTATCGCCGCCGCCTCATCCCTCCGCTGCCTCTCTTCATACCCCCACGCCCTACTCGCTTGTGCCGCCACCGCTTTCCCCGCCCCTCCCCCTCCACCACTACTACTGCCACTGATATTATAATTCTTGCCTCGCGCCTGCAAGTTACGACGCAGTTCCTCTTCTTTCTTAGAGTGCGCGCTGCGCGGGTCGAAGGGTGGTGGGGGACCGCGCTGCTGGTGCTGGTGGTGGCGTGGCTGCGATGGGGATCCGGCGTGTGGTGTGACGCTTGCGGGGGATGGTGCGGGTGCGGTGGGTGTTTGGGTCGAGTGTGAGGCTGGTATCGGGGCGTCTAGGATGGGGGGGTCTGAGGCGGAAGCTTGGTGCTGGTAACTTGGGTTTGTGGTCGGTGGTGACATTGTTGCATTGCTGTGAGCTGGTACTTGCTTTCTCTTGCTCCTCCGACAAGTGTGTAGGGGTGTTGGTCGTCCGGTGTTGGTAGTAGGAGTAAGTCAGTTTGGGTGGTGGAGGTGAAGTGGGGGTTGCGGCACAGCCCGTTGCTTGCAATGTCCGCGGGAGAGGCTGAGATGGGAAGGTGGGCAGGTAACGTACCGACACCTAGGTAATGGAACACATCTTACCTTTCTAGAACGTTGATCATACTCGTATTCAAACACCTTTTGTTTATATTCCAACTTCCACGCCAAAACAATGGGAAAATTTGTTACTCGAATTTCTATCTAAGTATTGCTATTTGTGATACCAATGGTCTGCCCTCCCAACGTTACGGTCGCAATGTTGACTCCCTCCAATCTATACCCATTACTCTGAATGCTTGCCCTTCTAATAATGTTTTGACCCAAACCGCAGAAATGCCACCTATCCCATATGCCGCAACGCACACGCCGAAATAGCCAACGTACAATCGATCCAAGACCCCTCGTTCGTCTATAGTGTTGTTGACAACTATTCACTAGCCCCTTCATAACGCTTCTCCCAACAGTCACTCCTGGATAATGCGGGCTGCAGATTTGCTCAGGAGTTAGAAGAAATGAAGCTATGCGCTACCGTTCGCCGGCTGATGCTCAGCTTTGGTGCCCTTTCCTCGCCAGGTACTGACAGCCGGAATGTCGGCTTTCAACCTTTCCTCCTGTGTCGAGTACGCCTTTGGTGTCAATTTTATCAACGTGTGCAGAGGCACTTCCATCCAGGGGCTCTGTTCCTGCGGTACATTCATGAAGTAGGCGTAAATGCATCGCAAAATGGCTTGATGTGTAACGATCAAAATGTTCTCGCTGCGCTCCAGTTCCATGATAATGGGCTCGAGTCGAATAACCACATCGCGGTATGATTCTCCACCAAGATAGCGGTAGTTGTATTTGTCCTCGTCACGCTGTTTGAAGTCTTCCGGGTATTTTTGCTCGATTTGCGCGTACGTAAGTCCATCGCAGACACCGGAGTCGAGTTCGTCAAGCGCCTTCCACTCCAACTTTTCAAAAGGCAAGAAGCGTGCCGTCTGGATTGTTCGCTTTAGGGTTGATGTCCACACTGTGAGCTTGCGGCCATCGCCGACCGACTTTGCAACAAGACCTGGGAGCGCATGGGCGTAAGCGTCGCCGCGGGCTGAGAGGTTCGCGTCTCCTCCAATCTGCCCTGTGAGGTTGTATTCCGACTCGCCGTGCTCTCATAGTCAGCATTAAACTCAGAGTATTGTGGTGCCAACTTACTCGCGATAACCAAATAGATCGTGGCTTGATGTGCAGGTTCATCAAGTAGTACACAACTCTACTCTGGAGGTAGTCCTGAATCTGGTTGATAATGACTTGTGCTCCAACATTGATGAGCTTGACATATGTGAGGTCACGCTCATCCTCATCAATTGTCTGGTAGACCTTTTCGTAGTTTCGAATGCGGTTGCGGAAATCGGCTGCGGCAGCCTCTGGGTCCTGACCAACGTAATCTGGAGAGGTAGTCTTCACTTCCAAGATGTTGCTCATAATGAGCTCCTCATCGTCGCATTTGGACTCGACAAAGAGCGTCTCGATATTGTCCGCAGTGCATCGTTCCTGTATCCATCTTCGTCGGCTCTTTGTAGAGTTTGTTGCATCGAGGATCGCGACCAATCCCTTGCCCTCGGAAAACCACTTGCACATGTCGTTGACAGCTGCTTCGGCGGCTGCCTTTCGGAGGCGCTCTCCTTCTGGGTTCGATGTGTCGAAAAATTCGGCCGAGGGGTTAGGGGTTGCAGTGCGACGATACTGCCCAACATTGAACGTCTTGGATTTGATTGATAGCCAATGCAGGTAACGGACAACTACAAAGTACTTGGTCAGGGGCGGCATGTGCACATGTCGAAAGGGGACATACCTTTCTGTGCAATCAAGCTCTTGCCTCGCGCGGGCAAGCCGACCATGACGACGCATATCCGAGTGTCTTCAGCCTGTATACCGGCGCCGTTAGTCTTTCTGCTTGGCCGTACGAAATCGCCGGCAGGCACAGCGCGCATATTTGGCGCATATATTCCATTGGTGTCCGTCATGTTGTGCGGCGAGTCCAGCTCCCTAAGATGCAGTGACGAAAAAAGGCGGGCAAGGTAAGAAAGAGAAGAGGAAGGTAGAGAAAAGCAACAGGTCGGAATCTAGCCCGAGGGTGTTCCGATGGCGCAGGGACGGAATGCGGCTTTTTAACCAAAGAGGCGGCAATGACAAGTATTGGGCGGTCAAGGGGAGAGGCTCCCGAGCGGCAGATCGTTTAGTGGTGGGTTTGGGCTGAAGCAATAGCGGTAAGGGCGTGGGGTGTTGTGTTGCAGAATCGTGAGCTCGGTCCGGCCATCAAGAAGCGAAAGGACGATGGATTGACGATTGACAACGATTCCCCGCATTCGATGCCGTTGTCCTTCTTTTCACCAGCCAGCGTTCGGATTGCGGCTCCAGACTAGCGGGCGCAGTGGAGCAGTCACTGCTGCGAGATTCTCATTCGACAGCCAGACATTCTCGTTTGCAATTGAGCCCGTCTCCCCGGACGGACGGATGGCTGTTGCGACCATTCCAAAATGCGCGATTGCTTGTGCCTCGCGATGCATACAGTGCTGTCGGCCAGCGCCTCGGTCTGCTGGCCCTGTGCCATTGGCTAGGTGGCCCCAAACAGTCGCGCTGCTACGCATACGCTCTTTTTCTTTGGTCGTGTGCCATGATGCCATAGTCCTCTGCGCCATGACGACAACGGCTCCAGTCGCATGGCTAGGGGGTAGTCCAGAAACATGCCTTAAGCCGCCGAATGCCGGAACGTCGCAAAGAGGGTGAAATTTCTTAATCAAGTTCATGCCAGCCATGGCAAAAATATGCCAGAGCCATGGTGGCAGCCTGCAGTCGGCCCAAGGAATACGAGCTTACTTACCGTCGAGATGGAGTAGGTTCTAGTATGACCCATTTTTGCTATCAATGCAGCGCAATCCCGCTATGTCTAATGGTGCTGTGGCGTGGTGGCGCAAGCGGTGGGACAGGTTGGCGGGGCAGTCTCGTTGGGTCTGGCTGCCAGAGGGATAGTTGTGCACTCAGTAGGTAATTGCTTTGCTGCGTGTTCGAGAGTTGATGAATGGATCCTCGCCTCAAGACGGCCAAGTGTAGTATCTAGACTCACAAGGCCCGATTGCCTTATCTGTGCTCCAAGCAGGAACAGCTCACACCGCTATCGCCTTCAACTTGCATGTATGCGTGTGTAATCCCGCGGGATGTGTTTATCTTCCACTGCCCAAACCACGTGCACAAACGCCAACACCAGGATCAAATCACGCTATGAATATTTCATCATCACTACAAACGCTACCAGATACTTTTTTGCTTTTGTCTTCTTCTTCTCAGTACACCCAATTAACAAACACTTCTTTGGATTGTCGTAAAAAATACCAACACAAACTTGTTCGCCTTCGCTATGTGCAAGTACTGCGCCAACCTTGAGCAAAAAAAAAAGATGCGGGTATCTAGCAATGCTCAAACTCAACTGCATGCTACAAAATTCCATATGCCATAAAATCCGAGACGGCCGTTATATGTCGAGAGGTTGCGCCAACTCGACTCAACATCAAGCGTGTAGCCTTGCCATGCCATTAACCCTGTAGGAATCGACAATCCCACTCTTTAGAGCGAGTAGTGCAGCGCTAGCGTCCAGTCGGCGTTTCAATGCTGCTGCTGTTCGGTCCTGTCCTCGGCTGCCAATGCCTTCTTCTACCCATCGAATCTTGTTGATCATGAAGCTAAGACCTTCGTGTCCCTTGCTCTTCCTGCTCGAGATTCCATACTCAACCGACCCCGTATACTCCTGAAGCTGGGGCAAGATGACAATCTCAATCTGCAAATCCATGTCGGCGGGCGGGGTTATGGGCGCAGCAGGGAGCTTGGTGAGGACATCTTCAGCATCTGACGGGTCGTTAGGCGCAGTGATGCGTGGGTCGAGCATGGCAACATCGACGGTATCGTCCCACTCGCCACGGATCCATCCAGAGTGAATAGCAGCAGCTAGAGGATCGGAATCATCACGATATACACGCGCCCCCCAGAGATGCCTTTCCAATACAATGTGCTGGCGCTGCCGTGGCTTCAGGTAGTATCTCGGTACTCTGATTGTGAAAGTACAGTTGATAGGATTAACGTCAAAGCGCGGCAGTCGCTGGGGTTTCGAAGAGTAGCCAAATTGGTCGTCCAACGATGAGTTGGGTTTTGGCAATTCAGTCTTGGCCTGGTACAATTGTGACCCAAGATGTTTTCGAGGTCGCTTGGCAGCTTCTTCCAAGATGGGCTGTATGTCATGAATCTTGATTGGTGCTGCAAGTGGCACAGGCATGGTCGGGCGGGGCGCGTGATGGTGGTGATGGTGATGGTGGGGATTCCCCTGAATGTGGTGGTGATGATGGACAGATTGTCCGGGACCTGCTTGGGGTAGGGGCGTTGGTCGACCGTTGAGAATCGCGGTCGTCGGTGCGGGTAGGCCTTCGTCGTCAGGCTTGTGCTGATGATGGTGGTGATGGTGGTGATGATGATGACTGTTAAACTGTTAGCATGCACTTTGCAAAATAGGGGGGAAAAGGGGGGGCAGCATAGTTGGCTTACTGGTGAGGCGGAGGATGATGATGATGGTGGTGATGATGCTTATTCCGTTTCGCACCGCGAGAGCCGAACGGGGTTCCTCTGCCATCAGGACTATCCATGTCAAAGATACCCTCCTCGTCTTTTGCTCGCTTTGACTTCTTTCCTTGTTGAGAACCTATTCTTCTCATCATCTCGCCATTCTCTGACTCGAACGAACCCCCTCCGTTTTGTGGCATGGGACTTCCTCGCGACGGTGTAGACGATCCTAAACCACTGCCCAAACCTGAAAACATTCGGCCAAACTCGCTCTTGATTCCCGGGTCTTTGCCAATTGACAGGGGTTGTCCTTGCGCACCCTGGACTGCTTGCGGCAATGGGGAGGCGCGACCGGTTCGTCTGCTTGCCTCGAGTCCGAAGCCAATGTGGGATTTGGAGTGTTGCATGGCCTCACCCATCTTCTGGGGCTGATCGTACAGAGACCTCCCTCCAGAAGACAATGAGCGAGCAAGTGGCTCAGTTCTGTGGCGCTCCATGGTGGTCGGGTCCGAGGTAGGAGGAGCATGGTACTGCTCTACCACACGGTGCCCCAGGTGGTCTACACTGCGGCGGAGCATCTCCTCGGAGGTTTGAGCACCATAGCGTGCAACTCCCAGCATGGCAGGAGGATATGGGCCGTACGTGCGGTGCAATGGCGGAGGTTCGTCTTGTCGTCCATTGTGGGCAAGTTCGCGGCCAGGGCCCGATGGTGCTGAATGCCGCCACAGGTTGCGCGGGGGTTCCGATGAGCCAGAAATGCTGCGGTGCTCTTGCGGTGGGCTGAATGCAGATTGTGACACGGGATGTACGGTCGCAGCCCTATCTCTCTCGGGTTCGCCTTGGTTACCGCCTGCCAGGAGCTCAGCAGCGTTTGGCCTTGCGTGATGTGACTCGCCCAACGTTCGTCGCCGCTCTTCGTGCGGACCATATGCATCGCGCCGGCTCCCAAACGCGTCGTACACGACCCTTCCCTCCTGATCGTTGTTTCCTGGAGGGCCATTTGGCTGGCTGTTCGGCCGAGGCGGGACGTTTGCAGCGGATTGGCGATTCGGGTCCTGCGCGTAGAGACGTTGGCCAGCGAAATTCATAGGCTTGTAAGGCAGAGCGTTTGGTGGAAGCGACTGGCGGCCAGAGTCAGGCGAGGCTTGGTTGCTGTAGGACTGGCCAGGTGATGCCGATGAATAAGGGTGTGCATCAGAGGGGCGCGAGGTGTTTGCTCCATACGTGCCGCGCTCGGGCGTCTGCTGGCGACGAAAGGGCGCAAAGTCTGATCGGGGGCCCGATGGCAATGCGCGACGCGGCGAGGGCGGCTGCATGCTGTGGCCGTTTGATGAGGGCGCGTTTGCGGAGGGTGATGATGGCGTCTGTGTTGTTGGGATGGGGGCGCCTGTGTCACCCCCGCCACCGATCAAGGACGAGATGGCCATGCTGGTGCCCGGTCGCATTGCTTGGCCTAGGCCTGGGAGCTCCCTAGCGGCAGCAAAGTTGGGAGGGTATTGCGAGCGCGGTGGTTGAGATGCATGGGGATGCTGCTGGGTGGGCGAGGATGGGGGAGGCATCTGCGGTCGCGCATAGGATGGAGGCGGTGGAGGGTCGCGAGACGGGCCTTTGGTGCAGAGTTAGCTTGAGCAGAGGCTTGGAGGGGGTGTGACTAGGTGCTTGAGGCGGGGAGGCGGGCAGTAGTACCGTAGGGATGGGGAGGACTGGCGCCGTTCAGCGAGCGTGTGCGGGCAGCGTCGAAGGCATACGGGGCGGGGGGAGGATTATTATTATTTGGAGTGGTCATGGCTGGCAAAGGGCCCGGCTGGACGTGATGAGTTTCATAGTGAATCGGTCGCGCTAGAGACATGGATCAGCACAAGCTTGGACGGTGAGTCGCGACTTTTCTAAACAGGCTTAGAGGCCCGCCGATCTTGCATTAGCCAGGAGCCACATGTGCGGAGTGCGCCATGAAATTCGCCAGACCCATGCCCGCTCCACCAAACAACTGGCGCGCACCAAAGTGCGCAGCTCAAATCATTGTGTGGCTCGGGCTGGAAGGCTGTGACGCTCCGTCAAATGTAACTGCTAGCTGGGAACCATGGCCTGTCGCTGTGTGCACTACAATGGACGGGCGACAGGCGGTGTGGTGCTTTTTCGCAATTGACGTGGCATGCACCCTGTCCCTGCAGGCGATGCCCTTTGGTACATGTCGTCTCTTTGTCGAATGCCCACCCACCCGACCAGTTCTCAGTGGTATATGCACATGACGCGTCGAGGATTGCAGGCGGGGGCAGCCATTGTCCATGCGCCGTGGTGCGCTCTTGGAGAGATGGGTAGACAGTGATCCGTACCTGTGTTTGACCAAGCTCCCTGGGCGTGCCCCTCTCCTGCCTGGCCCTGGGGCACGTTGTTCCCTCCCGGCCGTGTCTGGCTGCCATGGCGAGCGTGTTGCGGGGCCGAAGGGTAGAATGCGTCGCGACGAGAGGTCGAGTTTGGGTCGGCGGCATGGGGCGCGTGCGAAGGTTGTTGCGAGGGCGAGGAGGGAGGGTAGGTGGGATGGGGCTGGGAGGAGGAGGAGGAGTGCGGGTGGTTGTTGTTCATGGGACCATCTGGCGGGCGTTGGAAAGACGGCGGGCGGTTCATTGTAGGGTTGGGCTCATGGGCTCGGCGGTTCTATGTATAGCAGGCAATGGAGGGGCTTTGCGAAGACAGACTGACAGGGTCCGCTCTGTTGATCGTCGCGCAGGAAGGGAGGACGCTGCCAAGCAGGGAGGGGGAAGATGGAAGAGGGACCGAGGATAGGCAGCAGGTAGCAGAATGAAGAAGCGGAGAAGAGGGAGAGGACGAGGCCAGGCATAGGCAGCAAAGGCATCGGCACCAGCACCAGCAGAAAGGTCGAGCATGCGAGGAAACGAGAAAGGCGCAACGGACCCAAGCGCTGCCGCACGGCGAGAGGGCCGCTAGTGGCTGCATCCCTGTAGGCGAGCAGGAGGCCGAGAGAGCCCCGCATGTGCGTGCATCCTGTCCTACCAGGGGCCCCAGCCCACCAACGCTAGCTGGCGATGATGTGATGGCAGCAGCAGCACCAGATGCAAACCATGTGCCCACCACACCCGCCAGCTGGTGGATGATGCGTACATGGCCGCGCCCACACTGGTGTGAGGGTGCATACACAGACACATGGCAAAACGCCCTAGCAGCCGGCTCGCCCTGGTGGGTGGGTGTGCTGGGTGCATGCCATGACGACTCGCGCACAAAAAAGAAACGTCGATGCAACCTCGGGCCAGCAGGCCATGCATCCTGTTCCTGAATGGTTCCCAGACCGCCAGATGCCAAGCCACATCGTCAGCTGCAGCCCTCACCACCACTGCCGCTACCACGACCACGACCACGACCACGCCCACCATTCACCCACTACGCTCCACGTGCCCTGTAGCCCTCTCTCCCCTCCGCCGTCCATGTGTGCGTGTGCATGTGTGTGTGATATGTAAAGTGCCGCCATCCCCCTCGCAGATACATGTCGCTCCTCCCCATGCCTGGCTCTCCTGCTTCCTCGTGGGCCCTCTATCGCGCCCGTCTGCGGCGCGTCTTCCATGGCGCTGATCCGCGAGTGTGTGCGGCTTTTTGGTTGTTTGGTATGCCTCTTCGCCCTCCTGCAATCTCCCTGCATGTCCAATATCCAGCCTACAGACACCCCCGCTCACAAGCTCCAGGCCTCATCAACAACGTCCTCTACGTAATCATCCTCTCCGCCGCCCTCGATCTCGTAGGCCCCAACGTCCCCAAGGGCATCGTCCTCCTCGCCGATGTCCTACCCTCGTTCCTCACAAAGCTATGCGCCCCCTACTTCATACACAAGATCCCCTACCATGTCCGCATCGTCGCCTTTGTCGCCCTGTCCGCAGCCGGCATGCTCATCATCGCCCTCACCCCGCCCTTGCAGGACTCGGCTACAATCGCAATCAAAATGTGTGGCGTCATGATGGCCAGCCTCAGCAGCGGGGGTGGCGAGCTTAGCTTCCTCGGCCTCACCCATTTCTACGGCCACTTTGCACTGGCTTCCTGGGGCTCCGGTACGGGTGGTGCGGGCTTGATCGGTGCGGGCGCATACGCCATTGCGACAAACACACTCGGCATCGATCCCCGCACAAGCTTGCTTGTCTTTTCCTTCCTGCCCCTGGTCATGATTTTTAGCTTTTTCCTCGTCCTCCCCCTTGGCCCACTTCGCGCTGGCACCAGCAAGCATGCCGAGTACGAAGCCATCGACGATGAGGAACCAGACGCCGACGACGAAGAAGAAGCAACAACAGAGGCCAGGGAGCACGATGACCTGCTCTCTTCCTCCATGCACTCGGCCTCGGGCCGCACCTTTAGCTCCGCCAACAGTAAGCCTGCTAGTAGTGCGCTGAGTAGCTTCCAGGCCAATCTGAACCGTGCAAGAGGCTTGTTCTTTCCTTAGTAAGTCACCCACCCCATGTCACCCAGCCAGCCACCTGCAACTGACACACACCCCAGCATGCTGCCTCTTCTCCTCGTCTATATTGCCGAGTACACAATCAACCAGGGTGTCGCCCCCACCTTGCTGTTCCCTCTCGAATCCTCCCCCTTTGACGAGTACCGCTCCTTTTACAGCACCTACAATGCAATCTACCAGGTCGGTGTCTTCATCTCACGCTCTTCAACGCCTTTCATACGCATCCATCATCTCTACCTCCCTTCCTTTCTTCAAGTCGGCAATCTCATTCTGCTCACGCTGCACGCCATGTTTGCATTCATCCCAAGCTACTACATTGTCTGCATCATCATATTCTGGGAAGGTTTGTTAGGCGGTCTCGTTTACGTCAGCACGTTTGCTGAGATAACCGATAATGTGCCCAAAGAGGACAGGGAGTTTAGTCTGGGTGCGACAAGTGTAAGTGACTCGGCTGGCATCTGCATTGCTGGCTTCTTGGGCATGATCGTTGAGGTGAGTCTCTGTCGCTGGCAGGTAGAGCATGGGAGAAACTACTGTAAGCTACAATAGAACTGGACAGTATAGATTGTTGTTTTGCAAACGGTTCTTGGGTATCCTCTTTTCCATGAAATTCCTCTTCTTCTGATTGTTCCGTTGTACCCATCTGGCCCTGCTGAACCACAATTGATGAATCCACCTCGTCCTTTCCCCAACGGTTTCAAACCAAACTACGTATTCACTTACACCCACTCTTGTCCGTAACACCACTCACACAGTATCACCATCATCAAGCATCACTTCAAATACCACAAGACACATTCATTCCACACCATCTGTAGCCACAATGTCATTTCCAACCCCAGCCAATACAGCAACCAACGACGCACCTCCACAGCAGCAGCAGCAGCAGCAGCAACCGAAGCAAGAACACTCACCGCGCTTCAAACCCGTAGCCTCCATCACCGAAGTCCCCAGCCTAGCCAGCACCTCCACCCGCCCCTTCACCATCGCCGAACTCGAAAAAACACCCCCAATCTTCCACACCTTCCCCACCATCGTCGTACGTTTGCCCTTTTCCCAATCCCACAATCCCAAGAAAGAGCAAAAGCGTTCAAGTTTTGTATATTGGAAAAAAAAAAAGAGACTGACCACAAGACATCCCACACATTTCAGAAACTCCAAAACCACGGTACAGTCCAAGTCAACGGCGCCGCACACATGGACGCCTTGCTGTTCTGGTACCGCGTCCACTCGGGCGAGTACAGCGATGCGGAGCTCAGGGGGTTGGCGACCAAGATGGAGGTTGGGCGGGCGACGAGGCGCAGGGAGGAGTATGATGAGGGGTGGGTTGTTGATGCGAGTTTGAGGGAGGTATCTGAGGAGAAAGAGGAAGAGGAAGAGGGGGGTGGTGGGGAGGAGAAGATGGAGGTGGAGGTGAAGGAGCAGGTGGAGGGGGAGTAGAAGGGGGGGAGTTTGTTTGGGTGTTTGGAAGGGAGATGGGTAGGGTGATGATAGTGTGGGAAAGAGGAGACTGCTAGACCAGAGGTTCAAGGACCTTAGGCCATCGAACATGCTGGGAATAAGTCACCGAGTCAATTCTCTGGCTTGTAAACCAGTCACTTCAACACCACAACCCACCCAAATCATATACACTCGAATCACTTCCTCATACTTGCATAAATCAAGGTGGTAGACGGTAATAAATTGCTCTTTTTCCGAGACTCATCTAAAATACACATCTCCCTTCCCTCACTGTCCATTCATCGTATGCACAGACACACATACACATGCACGCTTATAAGCTTACAAAGCCTCGGTGAGGAGCTTGTTCATCTTGGCCATCTTGTTGGCGACAGACAAGTCAATCGTGCGGTCGGCAATCTCGACGATAAGTCCACCACGGATCTCGGGGTTGACCTTGGGCACGACCTTGAGCGTCTGGCCGCTGGTTACGTATTGCGAGTTCTTGATGGCAGTCTCAAGGCGGCTGATTGTCCGGTTGTCAAGGGGCTGCTCTCATTGTCAGTCATTGTATCTCATCAACACCATTTCTCTCCCGTCCTCCGTCATATTCGAGTTTGGAGCACTCTCCAATATCCCGGAATTTCTACGTACCGCAGCGCTGGTAACGGTAAGTTCGACCTCACCACGGTGCGCACCCATGAGCACACCAAACTTCTCAACAACACCCTTCAACACGCTCAATCGGTTGTTCTCGGCGAGAGTGTTGAGCAGGTTCTTGACGATGCCCTCCTTGTCGGCGCTGCCAATGTGCTTCTGGAGCTCCTGGACAATCTGCTGCTTATCCGACACAGACAGAGAAGGCGCGTGGAGGATCTCGTTGAGCTTGGCGTCCTTCTGGAACACACCCTGGAGGTTCGACAGAGACTTGGCCGTGGGCTCGAGGGCGTTGGTCTTTGCGGCCGCGGTGTACTAATACACACATAAAATGTTAGCCAAGCTTTCCTCTTGTCCAAAACTCTCCCATTGTTTCCCTTTGTTTTGCATCTTCCCAACCATTGCTAAATGGCCAATTGGACTCGTGGAAGTCGTACCAGAGCGCTCGCGTAGGTTCCGTCAACGCCGAAGAGGGCAACCGGGGGCTTGATGGCAGAGCCAGATGGGGCAGCGGCGGCGTAGCTTCGAGTGGCGGCGTAGCGGGCAGCAATTGGGGCGCGGGGCGCACCGGCCCGGAAAGCGGTGCTGAAGGCTCGAGCTGCAGACATGGCGGGTAGAGAGGAGATGGATTGCGGAGATGGGGGGCAGCTTTCGGGATCGCGGGTTGCTGATGAGGATGCTGCGATGAGGTTTCTGAGCGGGCTCGGCACTGGGCTGCGACTATCCCCGATTCGGCTGCGAACCATGTTCTCACGACAACTTCAACCTTCCCGCTTCTTTATTATCTTTGTCATCGAATGAGATTTTAGACGTGGGATGAGATTAACAACTGTATCTCATGAGCCAAATTCAGCGCTTTTGGTTTTGCTCAAGTAACACAATGCCGTCATCAGGGCTACCTCAGGAATTGGTAGTGTAAAGTAACAAATAGCTTAGCCAAGTAGTGTCAGATCTCTCGTTCTGTGGTGTGGGTCATGCATTGGAGTCGACTCTTCAAAGATTTTGTGTTGACCTCATGTTCTCGAATTGCGCTCGCTCTACCCGACCATCTTTGTGTACCAGGTGAGGCATTTCAACAAACTACTAGTCGATCAAAATCTCCACCCAAATGATCAAATCTACCTTCTCCATCAGGATAACCTGTACAACGCAAGTGACTGAATAGCATTTCAGTCCACTATATTCCCTCACATTATTCTAGTGCATCAAATAGGAACGGCTTTCACTCATGCATAAACGTACATCTTGAATCATATATTCATTTATTCTCTTTTCATCAAACGCGATCCAGTATACTAGATATTACTTTAGTATGACATGCAGTATAACCACATGTACTGCTCCAAATGAGGGTGTCTTGGCCCAATGTATTCTCCCATGCCAAGTTATGATGTGTATCCAGGATTTCCAAAAATCCTTTTCCGATCCCAAAGCGCCGCGCTACTATACAAACCAAATCATGAACGCTATTAGTCTGACCACCCAAATCACTTTTTAAAATAATACCAGCAACCAACCTGCAGCGCCAACGACTAGGCTCTCAACCCATCTGTCAATGCCTGCATGCTGTACTGAGGCACCAACACCTTTGCTAGTTTGGCCTACACCACTCGCAATAAGATCGCCAGCGTCGCGACTTGTCGTTACAGATGCCATGCTTGAGCTGGTAGCGCTTGCACTGTTACTCTTCGGGAGACTGTGCACAGTGCTCGTCTGCCCATTGACAATCAAGGCTGTACCTGACTTGTCCAAAGAGTATGTTGTTCCGTCCATTTCAACCGTAGAACCAGGTGCAAGCGTCGTGCCGTCACCTAACACGTACTCTGTTGTTCCGTCCCTTACTGTTTGTGTGTATGTGACATCGTTGATCGTCAGCGCAGGAGCAGGTGTTATAACGGCACCAGGAGTTATGGTAGATGTAACGCCGTTGATCACGACAACACCAGCTGGTGCACCTTCGGGAAAGGAGTATGTAGTTCCCGAAATGGTAAGAGCGCCGCCGGGTGTGAGGGTTTGACCCGGAGCGGGTACGTAAGCTGTTTGACTGTTGATCACAACAACACCACCCGGTGCGCCTTGAGGCAGAGAATATGTAATTCCGGCAAGGGTAAGAACACCACCGGGCGTGACAGTTTGGCCAGGAGCAGGTATGAAAGCTGCTTGGCCATCAACCACAACCCAACTGCCTGCGCCTACCGCCTGACCAGGCACTACAACACCGACCGTCAAACCCCCAACTACTGTCGTAAATATGGTATGATCACCAACAACCGACGCAGGAGGAACAGTAACAGAGGGCGGAAGCCCAGCAGTAATAGTCTGTGTGGCGCCATTGACAACAGCAACATCACCAGGGCCAAGACTAACAGTATTTCCGTTGACGATGACGGGTGGGCCTCCTGGCTTCAAAGTTTCTGTCCCGAAGACAAACTCTCCTTGTGGATTGGCAGCGATTGTTCCCCCACCGACCGTGAGCACGGGGGGTCCTGGTGTGGCCGCTGCATCGAGAGCAACTGTGCTATCGCCCACAATAATCCTTGCTCTCTCGCCATTCCCAGGAATGACAACAGGGACTCCATCGACGGTTTGAGTTTGCCCTGGTCTGAGTGTCTGGCCTCCAACGACAATCACAGGAGGGAGCCAATTCGAAAAGTCTTGATCTTGGTGACCTGGTCTACCAGGCTCGCCTGTGACTTGTCCAGCCGGGCTTGCAATGGGTCCAGGCGCATTTGGGGTTGGTCTAGGCACATTCAAAGGCCTAGGTATGTTGTCACTTGGTTGGTTGAGCTCATTTGGCGGGGGTACAAAATTATGTAGGTCGGGTCTGCCCGCAGGAGTTGGTGAAGGCAAATCAGCTTTGAGCGACACCAGGGAGTCAGGGAGGCACCTCAGACAACCTCGCACCGTGTTATGGACAGAAGTAGACTCGTACGTTGTCGAGAGGAAAGTCGATGTTGTTGGCGACGCCAATATCGGTTGCGACGTGGGTGGAGCAGCAAGAGGAGGAGGCAGCCCCATACCAGGCAGTGTAGATAAGGGGGTACTAGGAGGGATAACAGGATGGGCCAATGATAGCTGGAGGGAATCACTGAGGCTGGGTCTCTTAAAGGAACATGAAGCAAGATCCAGACCCCGAAATTGCGACTGAATAGCTGGTTCTTGCTCCAGGTAATGAAGGATCTGGGTGGGTAACGGGAAATTGTATTGACCTGTAGTAGTTGTTGGCAGTGGTTCCGTGTGAGTTACTACCAAATGAGTCCAGTCTTGTAGTGCAGTCCTGGGTGGCTCCCAGTCTTTTAGCGAAGTCTCCTTGGGCACACATTGCGCGAAATTCTGGTTCTTCTGGGCAAAGCGCAAGGTTAAATATTGGTCAGGTCCACCAAATATATGGTTGTAGATAACGTAGGTGGGTCCTGCATCGAACTGTAGGCGTACCCCATCCGTAACCTCTACAGTGAACGTGGGCGTAGTGTGAGTAATGATTTCATCGTTACTGCCTGTAACGGTTTTTGTTTGATTGACAGTGTGCTCCTGGGTAACGACCGTGTCGATGGTGCCGTTGTTCATGTAGGTGATGTACTCAGTAACGATAGTCTCGGTCACAACCGTGCTAGTCCAGCGTTCGAAAAGCCCTGTAGAATCAAACCAAGTAGTTATAGGAAGTTTGGCTGCAAGCAAGCAGCCTGTGCAAGATGAGTTACATGTGGAACACGCTGTTTGGTTGCCTGGGTTAAGTTGTGGTAAGTGGGTTGGTGGCAAAGGAGGAGTATAAGTGATTACTGTAGGTTCCACTGGCGTCGGGCTGCTTGTAGGCGTCGTATTTGTGTATATTGGACCTGAAGGCTGGGGACCGGGCGCAATTGGTGCATGCCCAGGGCTCGCGTCAAAATGAGGAGCAAGTGTCATGGGCAATCCAGCTTCTTGACCATTGTCCGGAGCGAGGGGAGGAGATGCAGGCTGTGGGGCTTCGGGGGCGTGCCATTCCTCATGTGGAGCATCAACCGGAGAGGGATTCCAAGAAAAGAGGTCTAGGGCGATCAATCCTTCTGCTGTGTACCTACAAAGTTGGGTGCTGCAACATACCACCTAGAAATGATTAGTCACGAGGAAACATGGCTGGCAAAGAGAGAGTCAGTGTAGTTGATGGGGTACATACTGATTACATGTTTGGCTCTGGATTCCACGCCAATGGCGAACAAGACAGGCACATATAAACGAGCGAATGTGCGCATCTTGCTATGAATTCCCTTTACACAAAGCGAGTGACAGTGCAAAGGTCAAAGCAAGACGTTGTTGCAGCGCAGCAGCGACGAGAGGAAACTAGCGAGTGATGCTCGGATCGGGTAGGTTTGATGATGGCAGGCCAAGTGCATATGCCGCGCTGAATGACGGCGGTCCATGCGCTTCTCCTGGTGGGCACCAACCTTGGCAGAGCGACATGCCGTGGACGCGTATGTACTTACATGTCCTGTATATGCTGTTGTGTCAGGAAATGCTCACACTCTACCTGTGCTCGACGACAACGTGCTGCCAGTAAGCCCAGCGCCTTTCACCTGGTACCAGGCCTTCCCATTTCGATATGCTCTGCCACTGCCGAAGTGAATTTTGCTGCTAGCCACAAGCCCGAACCGGTAGTATATCGACGACGCTGACACTTGGGGCCATGGCAAACTCTGTCCTAAGCTATCCACGTGATTACGTCCCCTTGAAACCGCCATCCGCGCGGCCGACGAAATTCGGGCGTGGCAATGGAAGAGGGCAGCGACGGCAGCGTTGCGCCAGCGCGAACAGAGGGGCAGTCCAGGCCATGACTGAGTTGTGTATGCGTGTACATGTGGTGCGTAGGTACGTACTGCATATGTACACAGATATGTATTGCGTCTGAAGAGGCACAGGCAGGCCGCTTGCGACATTTTCGAGCCATTACCCCAGACTGCCAAGCGTCGCCCGGTGGATATGGACATGACACTGGCAGCAACGGCATGAGCTCAACAGGAGTGGCATTGAGGAAGACGGCAGGGTGGTTGTGCCAGATAAGTGAATGGAGCTCCGCTACCGCCACCTCCTATTGGCTGCGAGCCCAGCACGACCAGAAGACCATCCCTCAACATGACTTCACCCTTGTGCCGCTCCCATGCCATCTCGTATTCACCGCCCTACATTTCGCACTAGGCAGGCTTTCAGTAAGCTTAGAATGATGAGCACGGCCGCTGATCGTCGTCTCGGGAGCCATGGAGCCACTCCGCGGGTTGCCGTTGCACATCCATCTCATTCCTTCAAACCTTCGCGACTTTTCCACGCCAGCCTCCCGGTAACTGAGACTGGATCGATAATCCTCCGATCAAGGGGTCGACACGCCATGTCACTCGTACCCCACCTCGCCCACTGACTAAGGCCCTGTGCCGCTCCCCTCAATGGGCTTCTGCTTGCTCACCTCCCTTCCCTCCCTGCATCATGAGTCTCGCTGCGCGGGCAATGGGCGCCCCCGCGCCCTACACTGTTCCTCCCTCGGGCAAGTTCGACGGCGCTGATGGCAGCTGGAGCACCTTCAAAGTCAGTGTTGGGTCGCCCGGCCAGGATTTCCGTCTAATACCGAGCACCAAAGCAGGCGTCACATACGTAATTGCTCCAGAGGGTTGCTTGGCCGGAGTCGATCCCTCAAACTGTCCCCAGCTTCGCGGAATCGAAATCTTCAACAGTGCGCAAAACACCGGCTTCCAGGTCAACGCGTCGTCAACATGGTCAGCGATAGGGCAGTTCGAAGTCGATTTGGAGGAGGGCCTCAACTACACCGGACGAGGCCTGTTCGGAACTGATGTTGTGTCCCTGGGAGCCGCTGCCGATCATGCCTCGTCTCTATCCCTCACAGGTTCCATTGTCTCTGCTATAGCGGATCCCGACTATTACCTGGGAATGCTTGGGCTCGGCCAGGTCAAATCCAGCTTCAACAGCCAAAGCCAGCCAATCGATTCGACCCTCTATCAACTACGCGAGAACAAACAAATACCCAGTTTTTCCTACGCGTATACGGCAGGCGCAAAGTACCGATTAAAGTCTGTCCTGGGAAGTCTCATTCTTGGGGGCTACGATGCGACACGATTCGACACCGTCACCGACAACCTGTCTTTTACATTTTCCCAGGACTCTTCTCGGCTTCTGACCGTCGGTGTCAACTCAATAATGGCCACCAACACGCTGCAGGGAACGTACTCTCTCACTTCTGGTGCACACTTTTCCGTTATCGATTCAACTGTGCCACACTTATGGTTGCCCGAAAGCGTTTGCGACGAATTCGAAACCGCATTTGGACTCACTTATGATCCTCAAACAGGCCTTTATCTTGTTAATGATACTGTCCACGAAGAACTGGTCTCGAAGAACCCGACGCTTACCATTAAGCTTACCAATTCGCTGGACGGTGCAACGAGCAACTACACCAATATCCAATTGCCATACGCTGCGTTCGATCTGCAGGCTTCGTATCCTTTCTACCAAAACGCCACAAACTACTTCCCGATCCGCCGCGCCGCGAATGAATCGCAGTACGTACTTGGCCGAACATTGTTACAGGAGGCATACTTGATCGTCGACTATGAGCGGGCAAACTTTACGGTTGCGCAAGCAGTGTTTCCCGACCCCCTACCTCCTGCAGAAGTCATTGCAATCGTGTCACCAAGCGACTTACCAGCAACCCGATCCTCGTCGTCAGATCTCAGCACCGGCGTAATTGTCGGAATAGCAATCGGAGCAGTCGCAGGTATCGTTATTGCCATTTTAGCATTCTTCTTCTGTTTCCGTAAACGACACGGCAAGAAGCAGGCACCGATCAATCAACAATACGAATTGGGAGGCAAAAACATATCCGAAATCGAATCTGGAAACAACATGTCTTCAAGCATCTTACCACTCAAAGATCCAGGTCCACAAGAACTCAACGGCATACCATTGATAGAGCTTGCATCTCCTGCCAACGACCATGCAGTCGGACATGCCTACCCACAAGATCAAAAAATAGTCGTCCAGGTAACGGACGAACCACAAGAGCTGCATGGCGAGTCGATGATACCAATAACACCCAAATGGCAGGAAGTACAACCACCGCCGCCGACTTACCACCACGACACGGATGGAGAAAGTAGCACCAGCCATGGTGTGAGCACGATGCTGAGTGACAGCACAATTACACCCAGCGATTCGAACACACAAGTTTTAGTTTCACCACTTACGCCTCGGATTCCTCAGTACAGGTATTGATGATTGGGTTGGCATTTTCTTCAGCATACAATTGGCGTTTGAGTGTCATGTTTTTTTGAGATACCACTTACATGTAGAAAAGGTCGGGGTTGTATGCATTTCTGGCAAGAGTGTAAATCCAGTAATATCCTATTTCTACGCCCCCAACAAAGGGTGAATCGGCATTCAACGTTTTTGTATAGTTATACCGATAATATTACCTAATACTATCGAGCCTCTGTACATGTGCTCAAGGCTTCTTCTCGGATATTTCCGATTTCTTGGATAACAGGGCCGACCGGATGGATGTGTTCTCCACTTGAGGAGAGTTTTGCGAACAACAAACATGTGCATGACACACACGTCACCTATGGATAAAAATGGTAGAGATTGTGCATAAGCGTTGGTGTCAACACTTTTTGCTACCGTCCATGTTTCCCTGAAGTCTGATGTGGATGCTAAGCCCATGCAGGTGCTCCCGCACACATTGGGCCGAATCGGGGATCCATGTCCAATGTAACCCAATGAGGACATGCGATCCAAAAGAACTATGTCTGTATGAATGTCAAGCCGCAACAAAAGTGGTCTTAGTTCATTCGTAAATGAAATCATGAACCGTGCCTCAATAGATCCACTCATAACAAGGCAGCTGGTAGTTTGATTGCCTCCAGCCTATGACGTAGGCGCCACGCATAGCTGGTAGCCATCACCCCTCATCCCCACGCCTCCTTCTCCCTAGACAACACCCCAGACACCTAACCTTTGCTCTGTTTACACATCGACGCTCATAATACAACCCTGCAGCGAATACTCCCTAGCCAACAAACCTAGAATTTCCAACCAGCAATGGACAAGATCAAGGAGAAGCTCCACATTGGTAGCGGCCGTCGCAAGTCGCAGCCTGACAACGACTTTGCTGCCGGCACTGGTCATGTCGGTACTATTGAGGGTACGTAATTAAACGCCACATGTTATATGAGAACTTTACATCCGCAAGCTGTCGTCCCTTTCAACAATTTCTAACCAAAGGTTGAGCATACGCAACACTTCAGTCTCATTACTAACAACGAGAATAGAAAACCGTGACTCGATCGACTCTGAACTTGCAGCGATGCCTCCACACGAGCGTGTTGCCTACCTAAAAGAGTTTGAAGAGTCGGATAAGGCCGACGCACCCAAGAAGGGAGGCCTCATCGAGAAACTCATTGCCCGAGGCAACAAGAAGACCGAAGACCAGATTGCAGCAGAGACCAGGGAGCGCGAGGCACGCGAGAAAGCTCACCGCGAAGCAACGCACGCAGCCATGGGTCCCGGTGCGGGTGCTAGCGCTCAATCAGCTGCAGGCCCCGGTGGCTTGTAAGCGACATTGATGAAAGAGTGCCAATGAATTACGAATGCGAAAGAGTGGGAAAAACATTACTTTATGACTATCGACCATGAAGAAGACCTTTTTGGGTGGCAATGGACTGCAGATTCCATACATACTTTTACCAACATGACGATCAATGACATAAATATGAGCTGAACTCTGAACTCCTGGGATTTTGCATGATGCAATGGCCGGAAGTAACGTGTAATCGGGTAGTTGAAAACAAGGGACTTTAAAACCTATACTGACAATATTATGTTTAACAATCTTTTAGACATTTCTGGGTCCCTAATCTTGACGCTATGCAGCCGTGCAGAACATTGCTTCGTTTCTCTATTTCCCTCTGGTTCATATGCCCACATCTTCAACACCGAAGTCAACAGCGGTGCCATCAAGTTACTCGTGAGAAAGAAACAAAACGTTACAAGATAGTGTCATCTACAAGGCCTAATCCAAAATGTTACACCGAACACATGAAATTAAACATGAACCCTCCCTTTTCACTGCCGGAGCCTTCCTGTTCATTTGCTCGCCTATGAAGCTGGTATATTACAAAGAAAAAAAAGATGCGTGCTCATTACATCTCTCCCCAAACCCCCCAACCCATGCCTTTTTTTTCTCTGCCTTCTCTCTTGGTCCGTAAGTAAATCCCACCCTTCATTTTACATTTCAAGAAAAACCATACAGCAAGCATCTCCAAACCAGATGCAAGGCTTTACAAGAATATCGGTAGTTCTAAACATGTATTCTTGTTCTTTGCTCTGTTTGTACCCGTAGTAACAATAAGTTCATAGAATGATAACTACCGCCCCCTTTCTTTTCCGAACAGTCCCCATTGTTTCTTTTTTCAAACCGGGTATCCCTGTTCATCAGGCGATTCAGGTGCTCCACTTACAGCACCATATACCCGTATCGGGACCTGGACTTCAAAGCTTTCAGCTGGTAATCGTTGCGCAGCAGCTAGTATAACGCCGCGGTCATCGGTGGAGATTTCTTCTAGAAGATCATCCCATGTTGCTTCCTCGCCATTTTCGTGTGTCAGGCGTGGGGTGATGAATTCGATGCGGAGTTTCCACTCGAGGCTTACACCAGATGTAATGAATTCTGGTGTTGCGTTGGGAGGTATGGTGGGCGAAAAGGCTAGTTTCTGAGCAAAGAGTGCGTTTTCGGAGAATGAGGCGTGGACTTTCTTTGTAACTCGGTAGATAGAAGCATTGGAACGCAGTGCAATTGCGGGGTCCACTTTTTCGGATGTTTCGAGTGAGAGATGGATTGAGTAGCACGGGATGTGCGAGTTGGTAAAGTCGACGACTGCAGTCATTGTTTCGCCGAGTCGATAAGAGGGCCGAGCGAGCATTATGACAGCCACACGTCGGCCGCTGCGAGCGATTTCGAAGCGATTGGCGCTTTGGTTTGCTGCGCCTGTTAGGTTGCTGCGCAATATGGCGGCATCAATGGCTTCCTTCATAGTCTGGGGTTCTTCGGCAAACGAGGACCGGCCAGGGAGAGTGTCAGTAGGTGACATCAAGCCCATATTAGTGTTTTGCTGGGGCCGCTCTAGCAGATTGTTGACATAGTCAAGAAAGTCACTGAAAGTATCCTCTTGGGCTTTTCCTCGATGAGCACCCTTTTTGGTCGGAGAGAGATTCCCGGTTGATGTGGGGTCAATAGCCGCCGTTCGTGCTTGATCACGAAGTAGAATGTACGGAGACATCAAGTCATGGCCAAGGATCTCGCCCCGATCTAAAGATGATTAGTATGGCGCGAAGTGCGGAATGACAGTAGGTAGACATACTGTTCACGCTGCCAAAGACCCGGAAAGGAATATCCACATGTTTCACTTGTTGCTCTCTGGTTGACCCTGCGCGTTGTGTACCAATAGTGAGATTGTATGCTACCTTCATCGAGCGTCCCTTGTGCGACGGGGGCAGACCACGGGGGATGGTAAAACTGTACGTGAAGCTGCGACTTTCTCCAGGCGCGAGTTTCAAGTCGACGAACAAGATTGACTGTGGGGTAGAAATGAGAGGAACGGTCTTGGAGCTGGCAACACCTCTCATCTCTCGGATACTTGATGGTTCTGAAGGGCCCAGGAATCCGCCCAGTGACTCTCCTATGCTGCCCCAGCCTAGTGCACCGAAGAGACCGCTTTCGCGCTTCGTCTTCTCAATACCCACGACTCCACCTCCACCTTGACCACCCAACACGCCTTTCCTCTTCACTTCCTCAAAAGGCGCCTGGTTGATCAAGGATCCGTCCAGTGTAAAGGTGCCCATTATTTGTGCGTAGCCCATCATGATAGATTCTGGTTGAGCCTGCTTATTAGACGGTGCCAAGTGTGATGGCCGTCGCTGGTGCTGGGGCCGGTGTAATAGTCGCGATGACGGATGAGCTGTGTATTCCGAAGCCATAGTCTCATTGGAATTATTGCTCATTGAGTAGAATTCCCCACTACTACGCGGAGTCTCGATCATGCTTGACCCAGATATTATCCTAGCGACAGGCGAGAGAACCTCAAGGTTGGCACTAGTTGAAGGACGATGGTTGTCGATGGGCGGCTGTGGAGAATTGCGCGGTGTATGTAGCGGCTTCTTCGTAGGACTGCCATTGAGTGGTGGGTGTGCAGCGTCTTCCTGCGGCGGCGGAGCGGCAGGGAATTTAAAGTTCTTGGAGAAGGAGTTTGAGGGTTTTCTCCCGGGGGTTGGGAGCGCTGGGGTACTTGGGGTGGTTGTTATGCCCGGCCGTCTCCTGTTTTGACGCCCAGGGAAGGCGAAGTCGCTGGTGTCACGAGCGCTTGGCGAAGTTGCGTCGCCAGCAAGCGGAGAAGGGTGTGTGGCTGATCGGTGGCCGGGCGAGGTAACTGCTGTCGTGTCAGCCAAAGATATATTGCGGTGGCAGTTGTGGTGTCTGCGGTTGTCGTACTTGGATACGAATTCGGTCTGCCCGGCACGACCTGCAGACTGGCTGATCTTCCATGGCCTCTGGCTGGCCGTCTGATGGGTATGCCTCGCTCGTGGCTGGCTTCAGTGGCGGCCTCTGTGCCTAGGGAGATGATGGATACGGATCTACCATGCTTCTGCCCTCCCGTGCTGCTGTTGGCTTGAGCTGCGCTCGGTGTGGCAGGCGACTGGTGTCCCCCAGGCGTTGATGGCGTGTGGAGGGACAGCGCCGGCCGATGTCCGCGGTTATGAGCAGGTGGAAGCTGGGAGGTGAATGAAGACTTGCGGGACACAGAGGGCCTTGTCGACGAGTGGACTGGCGGAACGGGCAGCTTGCGTTGACGGTCCCCGCCCGTCGCAAAGCCGTTGTGTCGTGTGGCTGGGGTGCCATTGCGGCCTTCAGGCAGGGCTACATTCTTGAAGGTAATGGTGCACTCGATGTCTTCGCCAGCAAACACGGTAGAGTCCTTCCATTGTACGAATACCCGGATGTTGGATGCCGACATGGTCAGGAGCACAAGGGTGGGCGGCACGGGCTGCGGTCGTGTAGGCAGCTCATCGGGCGCGGCAGGCAAGCGGCATGACGGCTGCTGGCAATTGATCGTGAACGGCGGCAATGGCAGCGAGCAGCGAGCAGCAGTCGATAGTCGGCAGTCCGGGGAGAGATTGATATTGGGTTGACGTGAGCCAACAACAGCTTCCACGGCTTCGTCATGCCCGCGCCGGCCCAGGGTCTAGGCCCGTGCTCTCCTCGCCCTGGTGGTCCTCTGTCTCGAGCACCTACATCACTGCCATAACATTACTCCACTACTCCAGTCACCCTGTATTCCTCTCTCTCCTGTCATTCAATATGAAACATGACGTTCTAGCATTATCCTGCTATCAGACGAACCATGGCCTGTCCCCACTAACCCACTTGATACAAAACAGCCAGCCTTATCCTTGTTGATTCTGCTTCCACAGCTGTCCACAGATTCCTATCGGCCGATGAAACCATCCATGTGTAAAGTCTTGAAATCCAATGCTCTGTCCTGTCAAAAACCCATCACGCAACCTCCCCCACCATTCTCCGCACTTCATCCGTGTCCCAGTCCAGACGCTCATCGTCGTCAGGCAGCTCATAATCGCCCAGAACTTGCATAGTCTCCTTCTCTTTCCCCTCTTCCATTCTCTTCTTCTCTTCCTTTCTGCGCTGCTTTTTCCCTCCTCTCTTTCTCTTCTTTTTCTTTCTTTCTTGCTCTACTGTTATGTTCTCACCACCTACTGTCGCATCTGCAGTAACCCCGGTATCAGAGGAAGGCTGTTTGCTACGCTCCCAGAATTCATGACAGCCACATACGCCATCTTGTGAGGGGTTGTGAGGACAGGTGCGAGAGACTCGTTTGCGCATGTCGAATGAGTGTATCAACGATGATGTGGGACTGGGTTTAGGAGCAGTATTGTATCGGAAGGATGTCTTGGAGCCAGTCTTCAATTTTGAGACAGTGGGGGAATACAAAGGAGGAAGATGTGTTTTGTGTGGATTTGAAGGGTAGGTCCTGGCGATTGAGCCTGTTGATAGCGATCAAGTATCGCAGAACAAGGTAGGAGAAAGAGAAGGTGAAGGCGAAATGAGCGCGTAATGGTGCACGTGATGCGCAATACACTCTCTGCAAGTTAGGCAAGGACGGCATGGTGCAGTCCGTGCAGGGTAAATGCCGTACACTCTAACATCTATTTGTCCTATAGAAGCACCTCCGCAGCTCACCACATCCTTCCCACAACATGCAAAGCAATCTTGACTGAAACAATTGTCCCTAACGTCAGGGCTCCAACCGCAATACCCAACGCCTTCAAGTTCCTCATTTCGTTACTCAACCGCTGCTGCTTCCTCTCACCAATATCTCCCAAGTGAGTCAATGTATCGTACTGTGGGACGTATTTAAAATCGAACGTCGTCTCCGTACCAGCCAGCCCCCACTTTGACTTTATAATCAGATTCCAGAAGATGTCCTTTGCACGCTCGATCCTCCTGCGGTCGGCATCGGGGAAGAGGCGGTACGTGTAGCAGTAGAAGATGAAGAAGAGACACTGGCCTGCCATGAGAGACCAGTAGTACGCCGATACACGCTTCAAGCCAAGCCGGTCAGACAGTGTATTGCCATTTAGCCAACGGGCGCTGGCTGTCAGCATATCTGCTGAAGAAAAGGTGGGCGGCTCTTCCTTGAGCGCATAAATAATGTTGTTCGCCATGACCTTTGACATGTCCGAAGGCTGAACCTCATAGTAGAGAAGGGACTCCATAATGGCTTTTGCTTTCGTGTGAGTCGAAAGTAACTCGTCGGGCGTGCCCATGATATAACCAATATAGCGCCATAGTGCGAAATAGTCGTCGATCTCCTGTTGGCGGAGGATGATGCCCTGGCGTGGGAAACTGATATATACAAGTGTCGACGAGAAAGTACCAATTGTGGCTATTTGATCCAAATCGTTGATTGGTATGCCCCATTCGTCTACGTTGAAGTAACTGGGCCGCTCGCGTACCAGCTTCATGATGCGCTGCCGGACTGCAGCATGTAATAAGCGGACGCGGATTGATGAGGCAAAGCCTTCTCCACCGGGCTGTATACCTTCCAACGTCCTTGTGCATTGTAGAATGTGTTGCATTGTTTCGAACAGTCTTCCTCTTGCTACCTTTGTGCTGAAGCCTCCAGTTCGTGCCAACGTCTCGACGACTCGTGCAGCACCCATACCGCCTAGCAGCGACTGATAGGTAAGGCCAGTCAGAGCGGGTCCTCCGTAACGATAGAAAACATCCTGTCCTCTGCCTATCTGTTCCCAGTCTACCCAGTCCGGCACAGTGTTTACTTGTCGCCACAGCTCCGCGAGTTTCGGGTCAGATTCGTGATGTTCCTCTAGTAAAGCATAGAGATCCCGCTTTGGTACGGGTAGGAGCTCTTTCTTTTCGTCTTCAGTGCCAGGCGCTGATGCCATCTGAGTCCTGGTGGTATCATTTCTCGGCAAAGCACCCTTGTACGGTGGCGATATAGCATTTAGGCGATCGAGACATTCCTCTGCAAGCACATCATACGAAAATTTCATGGGCTTCATTTGCTCTTGAGTAAGATGTTCAGGCGTCCATTCGAAACTATAACCCCAGCAACTGGTAACGGTTAGTCTAAGTCAGTGATGGTCTCCCACTTCCAGACATACTATCTAGTGTTGGCTGTACGCCTCCGAAACGGGTTGGGCAACGCCATGGCTGCGAAACAGAATGCAATAAACAAGCACGCGCTGCGATATTACCACAAGAAACAGTGAGCGCAAGAGAAAGCACAGTGAGTATTCATACGGAAGTGGAGGATCCATCATATGATACCGAGGCCCTAAACCCGCATGGGGGTGAGGGGTCCACATCCATGTCGCCGCTTGGCTCTTCGGTCATCGCTCTGACGGTTGGGGAATCGTAAATTCGAGATGGTTTCCGAGATTTGACCGTTGCATCTAATCGTTGGGCAGGGTCATTGATGTCACCATTTGGGGCAAGTCGCGGCTGATCATGAATCGGGCTAGCACTAGTCTCCCAGTGGCGGTAGACATTTAGTCCTGGGGCCCGTGCGAGAAAGTCGTCGATGCAGACAAGAGAGACTTCACGTCTCCAATTTAGAACAACCATGAGCTGCCACAACTGCACACGACGGACGCTGAGCCTTTTTATACAGTCATTCGCTAATGTAAAGCCTGTTTTTGTTACTGGAGGACCACTCATCTACCCCCAGCCATCGCGGTTCCGCTCAGATTCACGCCGACTGGAACGAATAGATCGGCCGTCCTTGAGAAAAACAAAAGCGCAGCCCGATGTCGATGCCGAGGTCGAGGATGCTCTTACAGGAGAGGTCCAAACAAAGAACGAACGCCCTGCATGGCAGGTGCAAAAGGAAGCCCTAAGGGAGAAATTGGGAGGCGAAGCATGGAACCCACGCAAGAAGCTGTCGCCCGATACTATGGAAGGCATACGTCATCTGAACAGTACGCAACCCGATAAATTCACCACACCCGTCCTCTCCAATCACTTCAAAGTCTCTCCGGAAGCCATCCGCCGTATACTAAAGAGCAAATGGCGACCCTCGGACGAAGAGTATGAAGAGAGAATGGAGCGGTGGAACAAGCGCGGAGAGAGGATATGGTCCAACTTGGTAGAGATGGGAGTCAAGCCACCAAAGCGGTGGAGAGATATGGGCGTAGGCCGAGCACAGAACGGGGAGCTACCACGATGGAAGTCGAGATATCGGAATCAAGTACATGTCCAGGATAGCTTTGGTGGGGATCGGGCAAGCTACGAGCCGGACGAGGATATATTGCCGACGGTGGGCAAGTCGGGCAAATCGAAACCAACGACTAGTAGTGTGCCACTGTCACAACGGTTATGAAGCGTTGGAATCAGCTGAAAGGGATGATTTGTTGCATACTCGAAAGGAAGATTACCTGGATTTGCAGCTACATTGAATCACTTATACTCTTCTATTTGACAAAAATTCAATGTACTATTATATTCTAATTTCTCTCGAGCTTCTTCTTGAAGACTTTCAAAATCTCATACAAAGATGCTTTCACACCAACTTTCCAATGATAGTCCAGCACTCCCTGGAAATTCTACAATGCAAGAATGTTGTAGTTAGCGTAGAGTCCTAGATCTGTTCTCTTTCCAACATACCCGAGTTCAGTCGAATCGACTGTTATTTGTGACACTGGCGGCAGCATGCTAGGACTCCTCTGCAAATTCGCTTAACATTATGAAAGCCTCGTAGCGAAATATCAAACACTACATACTCGGCCCCACCAATCATTTTGGACTTCTCACGTAGGTGGCTTAGAGAGGTAAACATGATATTTTAAGGGGTTTTCCCAGCACTCTGCCCTGTGAATTTGAGAATTACTGTGAACAAAGCTGTTATCTTCTCACTCACACAAGCAGTGCATACTGATTATGACTACCGAGTCGTATGCAGGATATGTTGGGACGGTTGGCAGATACAGCGTCATGTACAACACCGTTGTGAGCGGCGCTATGGTAGTTATATTTGTTTTGAGCGCTACGAGCTGGTGGAAAGGTGCTGCTATTGCATGACCTTGTGCAGCTCTGATGCAAATAGAGAGTTGACTACCAAAACACCTGACATGAGAAGATGGAAATGCAGAGTAATACAAATACGGCCGTGCAAGAGGATGCAGAAGCAAGGGTGCGGATGAATATACGAGGTCAGTGCATAGCCTTGTTTTACATTGGCTGGTCCTTCCGCTGTCCCTACGTATCCGCCTACACTACGTATCCACTGCCATCACCGCTTCTTCTCCGTTTCTTCCCCGCCACCACCATCCATGTCGCTAATTCTTGACTAACCCCATCGACCTGCAGATTCTATGCGTGTCAGTCACGGAAGAGTACTAGTGCTGTTCTGGGCTCTATCCACCTTACCCGCTTCTTTCTAGCTCAACTTTTAGCAGGTATGTGTATATGTAGTCCGTATGCAGATCTCCACGTGTTTCAGTATCGGAAGAGTACCAGTGATGTTCCTAGGGCCCTGTCCGCCTTACTCGCTTGCTTCTAGCTCGACTGGTGTGTTGGTAGTTGAAGGAAGATAATATAAATCAAGTCATCTTGCACTCGAGATGTGCAAGATCAAATAACACGGTCCGGTATCGACTTCATATCACAACTCTCCAGTGCTAATATTAATTACTCTCCGCCACCAAGATACTATGACGCGAATACGTCTTTTGCTTTTCCATCTCCTTACCGTGGCTGCTATCGCAAACGCCGTACCCACGACACCCAGACCAACTGCCGGATGGTCCAGAGAAGCCGTGTTAACACTAGCAGGTGTCTGCGTAGCAATTTTTGGCATCTTGGTCGGCTTAGTAGTCTCGCCCAAAGCGAGACGGTGGCTCTACAGCCCATTAACATGTACGCGGATGTGTATTACTATTCCCTCTTCCTCACCTTGCCCTGTTTCACACTCTAACACTTCTTACCCACAGACTTTTCCAGTCGCAGACGCACGACTGCGCAACACCAGCACCCGGGTACAGGATACCAGTTGCGCGACTACGAAGATTTTATGGGATTCCGTGAGTTCATGGAGTTGCGCACGCAAACAGAAAGACATCATTCGGAATGATGTTCAAGATTCAAACATCGATTGGGCCCTCCTCAGTATTCTACAGTCACACACATAACGACATATATACCATCTTCTGTTCTTCGCCTAAATATATAAAAAAACCATTAAAATGTTAAGCATACAATAAACACAACAAAACAAACATCTTACTACAAAATCTTTCATAATCATCAACTTGTGAATAACACTCTCTGTCGCTTACTCTAATCATCCCGCCATACCCACCTACCCCGCCATACCTATGTACCTACCCCACCACCCCCACTCTCCCTACCCATCCACACCAACAAGACCCTTACCACATCGCCGCGACAAATCACAATACCCTCTACACCCTACACTTTATTACACCCAAGCAACACACTCCACCAACACACGGGAAAAAGTACGTATGGCCACACCGCATTATCCTCACCACGCCATCTCCCAAAAGCAAGACCGACGCGCAAAATTAGCCTGACTTGGAGAAAGTAAATACTAAAACGAGATGTAAATAACGGGCATAGTATCAGGATGTGTATGAGTGAGAGATGCACATGGACGGTGAGAAGGAAAAGTTGACATGTACAAAATTCCTCATGCGGTGATTAGGATGCTTGATCTTCTTTCTCGGGCGATGTTCGTATGGAATTAATACGTTTGCTGTAGGAACACGAGATGTCTCTTGGGGAGATGGAGAGCGAAGATGAGTAATGGGTAAGTAAAGAGAATAGAGGGCGGTAAAGTCAAAAAGTATTTTTAGTCACTTTCGTATCCGTTTTACGAAGGAAATACTGTGTAGGGTCACAACATGATATCGATTATATTGATTTATTGAAGCTACAAGAACTTTCGAGTCGCTATGTGTCACGTACTATATACTAAGGAATGTAATGCGCTCGTATGCGAGCATAGTGTTGAGTGTTCTACACAGCTTTCTTTTTCAGCGCTGTACTGCTGTCCAGAAAACTCCGAGCATGCGAGACAGGTTTCACGCAACATAGTTCGTTAGACTATACCAGCGTTTTATGGAGTGATATGGGAAAATCCATCCAAGCCCCCTGTTCTGAAGCTATTTGCAAGGCTTGTACGTCTGAATATTCGCAATGCCACTAAGCCAGCCCTTGCACGTATCGGTCGCCTTGATCCATCTGGTACCAATAGTATGTTTTCCTACAAAAAGACGATACATTTAGTTTGACCAAATCTTCAGGCTGGGATATAAGACAAATGGAAGAGAGCATCGTCGAAAGAAAATGACTTGCAAAAAAGAAAGAAGAACTTACCTCGCGGAAGAGTAATATAAGCAAAATCTGCACCTTCCTTCATACACTTTTCTACAGCATCGCACTTGTAGTTATCGCGGGGCCCTTCTTCCAACGTCTCTTCCACCGACACACCATCAACGTACACCTCGAACCGCTCGTAACTATTGGCCGAATCAGCCACAAGGAGAATGCTGTCCTCGGGGTTGTCAATGACCATGGATCCAATCGTGGAATTCTGCAGCGTACCCGCTGTACGGCGCACGTTGATATATTTCCAGGGTATGAGTACATCGCCCGTACAGGGTTTAGTCGCGAGGCGTTGTGCGCTTCACTACTGGTATACATGTGCAGCAAATGCTATACACAAGCAAGGAGGTTGATGTTGTGACAACAACATTACAACTTATATCTCAGCTTCCACACTAGTCCCGTCGTTGCACACATTGTTTCACTTTTATACATGCAAAGTGCTTGGGGGGGTACACGGTGATTATTGAAATACCATAGAATCTCACATAGCTTTCCTACAAAACGTGGACTCTGGCACTTTCCTTCCACAATAAAAAAAAACAAAGGAAAATAATTATGTGGACTTGCTTTCTTACGTCCTTAACCACAGGTATATTCTTTTTTTTTTGGCTAACAGACGGGTCCAGATGTAATGGTAGAGACACTGACGTATCTGTTGATATTGCATGCATTATGAATTCCGGATGAATATGAACTAGTTATGGAAAAAAAAGTACGAACTAGTACGTGTGGAATAAAAAACGTATTTTTTTTCGGGTATGCACGTCATAAGAAAAAAAAAAGACAGGCATAAAAACTCCATTATCTAAAAATAGTTTACGTGGCATAACACTACAAGGTCACGACAGACATGGTTTTTTCCAACAGTCGAGTTCTCGCTAGTTACATATTTTCTTCTTCATATAACTAAGTAATGAATGAATTTTGTTAAATGTATTATCTTCTGGTATCTCGAAAATACAGCAGCTACTGCATCAAAAATATACAAAGTTTCCAAGCCCAATATCTACTGGTGCAATTTGGGTCAAAAGTTTTCCCATCAGAGTCATTCACGTTCCACGGACGCCATTGACGAAAGGAGAGAAAAAGAAAGGGAGAATTTTCGCAATAACAAGACAACTTTCTGGGTATATATCGTAACTTCATCAATTCTTGTTTTAGGCATTGCGTACATCTAGTAGCGGCGCGAGTCGTAACCTCTGTTGTCATATCCGTTGCTTCCGTTTCGTGCTCGATAATCGTCATCAGGGTAGGGAGGTCGTGAAGAAGCGTCGAAAGAGCCGTCCATGCCAGAGGTACCGCTACGGCGTCGGTTTTGCTTCTTACTATCAAAGTCCTTGTTAAAACGACGAGCCTCATCTTCATACATGTTCGACCCGTAACAGTTGTTTGGAATGTCACGAACATTTGGATCCGACTGGGTGCCATAGTTGGAGAAACTCGGGCTTCGTTGTCGAGTGTTTGTTGAGGTTGTGCGAGCGTGATGGGGTGGTTGGTAGGAATTGTCGTTGGGGGGAGACGGCCATGGAGCTTGGCCTGCATTTGATTGCGCACGTCTGCGCCTGTCGTTCGTTGCAGTATCCGAGTGGGTGCTTGAGTTCATGTCATCATAGGACTTGCCACCACCTGGAGCTGCCGAGTACGGTTTGCGCTCTCGCTCAATGGGTACTGATGTAGGCCTAGAATCGTCGTCAATGTCCATGGGCCTGACTTCCGGCTTAGAAGTATATGGGCTCCGCTCTCGTTCAAGTTTCGGCCCATTCGAAGTGGTATCTTGGGTTTTTGGAGGCGGTGGTGGGAATGTCGGGGCTTTTCGGAGTGGCCCGACGCCCTCCGAGGAAAGCGCAGCGGCACATCGTTGCTGCGCGTGAAGATTCTCGGTGGTAGGAAACATTCTACGAGGAAGTTCTTTGGGAAATCGTTCCTTTCTATCGTCTGCATTGCTGATGGGCATGTCGAGAATAGCTTTGGTCAGCCGCTCGTATTCGGTGTCGGGATATGCCTGGATCATAGCAGTCATCCATTCTTGAAAACCGTCGGGGGTGAGGGCCGGAATGTACGGTTGCTCTGCCGGGTGTTGTTGAATAAGATGATGTTGACATCGCATGTCTCGGTAAATCTTGGATAGGGAAGAATACGATATTTTGCCGAATATTGTTTGCCATGGATAAATTTCGTCTTTGACCTTGACTTGTTCGTAGAACCTAAGCATCTTGGCAGGGGAAATGACCAGACTATTTTTTGGTTCGTAGTCTTCAATCTGTACGGATATTAGCCCTGGGTATCTCCGCGGACAGTCAGGGTACTTGCCAAGTGCAGTGCTAGACCTCTCAGGAGTTGGCCTAGGCGGGGCAAGGGTTGGCCATCAGAGTCAAACAAGCGCTGCCACATTTTCTCAATAGGGGTATAGTCTTCAGTTGCCATTCTGGGCGCAGCAGGCGGCCGGGTAGGCGGGCGTTCTCGCTCCATGGGGACAGTGCGGTCGAATCGTGCAGTGGGCGTATCGTGGTTAGTCTCTGGTAGTGGGTCGGTATGTGAGGGGCCTCGGTCTGGGGAGTGATGGGGGGCAAAATCGCTGCGCTTGGGGGATGGAGGGGTGTAGACGTCGCGGGGTGGGATGGAATTGGAAGTCGAGGCAGGGGAAGGTGGAACCCATTGCTGTGACGAGACGGGTGCAGGCTGAGGCTGCGTCGTACCAGCCATGACACCTGACTTGATCTCATCCAGAACCGACTTCTTCACCTCGGCCGTGATCTGAGCAATGAGATTGGGGTCGACGACGCGGGCTGCGTCTGATTTCTCGAAAGCATTGCCAATGGCATTCTTCAGCGGCTGCTGAATGGGCTGGGAGGCAGGGTCGAAAGTACGGCGGTCCCAGGCAGGGCTCGTGTCACGAGGCTGATAGTCGGGAGCATTTGATCTTCCACGGGACCTGGTTCTGGGGGCATAGTCTGGGCTTCTTCCGCGGTGAGATTGCTGTTTGTCAGAGGAAGAAGGGTAGGAGTCGTAGGCGGAGTCAGGGTGGTCGCGGTAGGCCATGGTTGCTGTGGCTGCAAGATGAGGTTGGGTAGTGCAGGAGGAGCCTTGTGTGGATGGCGGGTTGCGGAACGCCGCGCGAACAAGTGAGAGGGCTATAGCAGAGTTGCCATGTACAGGCGAGAATGGCAGATTGGTAGAGAAGATGACAGAGGACGAGTGGGGAAATGAGGCGACAGGCAGAAGGCAGTGGAAGCAAACACGGCAGAGCCTGAGTGGAGTTTGGGCGTTGGGTTGTATACTACAAAGCAGCGGTATCCCGGGCAGCACGTCAGCAGTCACGAAGGACAAGAAGCCCGACCGAACGAGGGCTCCGAGTTAGGGTTGTGCCATTAGATAGGGCAGAGAGGCAGCGCGGGGCCATTATCTTGGTTGGAAGCAGGCGCCGTGAGGGGCTTGGGGCTGGACGGGCGGGCGGGAGAGGTGGTGTGGCTTGCGTCATAATCAGCAGAACGTCATGGCAGTGTGTTTTTGCAAGAAAGTCCCAGTGTGGTCAAGTCAGGTCGAGTCGAGCCGAGCTGGGAACACCAGGAGATTGACAGGATTGCCGAGATTGTCAGGAGTCAGGAGCACGACTCCAGACAGCGGCAGCAGCAGCAGCGGCAGCGGCAACATGGCGATGACGGAGAGCCGGCGATTGTCAGTTTTGTTTGTTTGGTTTTGTGGTTGGCCGCTGGTCGCAAAGGGCGTCAATGACGCGGCGTGCGAGGGCTCGTTTTGGCTGTTGTTGTTTCAACTGTGGCCGTGTGCCAGTGGCTGGCCTTTGCGCGCCCGGGGGTAGGCATGACATGCATGTCCGCTCACTTATGAGAAACAAAGCACACGGCGGACCAAACAAGCGACGACGGACGGCATAAACATGGGCCATTTACCACTGACGATTGTTATTTCGCAGAGCCGTTTGTTGTTGTTTACCAGAGACGTGGATGGGGCAGAGACATGTCGCGAATATGTAAGTATGTATGTATACGCTGTATACGGCAGCAACACGGCCCGGACATTCGCAGTCAGTCCGTAGAGCAGGCAAATTAAAACAAAAGCAGCGCCAGGGACGCAATAGGCTACGCGCCCGTCAGCAGCGCCACGGCCAACGGCTGCAAGTCAGAGTGAGTGCAGCAAGTAAGTAGGTGTGTCGAGTAGTGGTACATGATGGTTCGGCCCCGAGGATACGAGTTGACATTGTGTGGGACGGGTGCGGCTGTGGCCTCAGGTGCATGCGCAGGGCAGCGAGGGCACGTGCGCCGGTCACGGGATCGGCACTCAGCCCACCCACACCCCAGACAGAGGCTGGAGTGTGTGTACCATTATGAGTAAGTCGATGAGATGAGCAGAAAGGAGAGGCCCTCATATCACTGCTATTCTGAGCCGCAGCCCTGCATTGCAATCAACTCCTAAGCGGCCCACGGCAAATTACCCTCTCCCGACCACACCGTATCCACCGCTTTTCGCTTCGCTGCTCGGCTCCCGGCCTTTCTGCCCGTGTCTGCCTCTCTGCCTGGCCACTGAGTATGCCTGGCTGCCGCGGGCCACCGGCTCCGCCCTGCTACTGGTGGTAGCAGCTTGTTATCATGTGCTGCCTGTGTCGGAGTAAGTATGTAGTAGTAGCAGACGCAGGGCTCTCCTCTGCAAGCGCCTGCCCGCCACCCCAACCTTTGTCTTCGTCCCCCCCCTCCTCCTCCACTGCTGCCGCCGCCACATCCATCGTTCACCACCAGACCCGGCACGCCCGTCGTCTCGCCCGGGCAAACTGATTTCCAGCGACAATTGCCGTCTGGCCTGCAACGTCTGCCAGAGGCAATGCGCTGGACACGCCCCATGGCTGCAGCAGCGCCAGCTCGGGCCTATCCGATTTGCTGATAGGCGCACGGTCCCGTCTCACTAACGTTTCACTTCGTACGCTGGCCAGCACCGGTGCCAAAAGCTGTCTCCGTGCTCGCGCGACCGCTCCATTCCACAAAGACCGTCGGGGCTGCCAGGTCGAGTGTTTCGAGCCCGTGTCTTGTTTCTTGAGCCCTTCTCCCATCCACGCGCAGCAGCAGCCATCCTGGCACCCCGCCCGCCCGCCGCCGCAATAAAGACACCCAATACGCCCTTTTCCCCCCTCGAGTGCACAAAGACGACGCCAGTCCACAACCGCCTACATAGACACACTCCCTCCCATCCTACCCGCACCCACCCTACTACACTCCCGTCATCCAACCACGCGTACCGTCCCCACCATGCATATATGAGATAGAGTAGTAGATAGCGCAACACGACCGAACCACCGACCGACGGACCTGCTAATTACCACCCCACGTACCACTGCTTCTCGACCCCCTCCACGACACGCTATGGCCATGCTCGCCTCAAAGGCCCCATACCCAGCGCCTTCCGTCAGCGGAGGTGCTTCTCAGTCTTCGGCCCAGTATAACGCTAGCCTCAACACCTACCGGACACATGCCTCCGCCACCCGCGCCGACCAAAGCATGTTTGCCTCGCCTACTGAGTCTGAGTTTTCTGAAATCTACGATGCTCCCGATGCCATCAAGTGAGCCGTCTGCTCCTTCCCCCAAACACCACACCCCCAGCTAACATGTCCAGGCATTGGGACGAGGACAAGGTTGGTGACTGGCTGAAGCGCATCAACTGTGCCCAGTATGTCGAGCTTTTCAAGCGTACGTCGCTACTCCTCCAAACCCACTATTTACCGCTGACCCTTCCCCCGCAGTCAACCACATCAATGGCGAGAACTTGATGGAGATGGACCAGACCCATCTCAAGGACATGGGCATCAAGAAAGTCGGCGACCGCGTCCGCATCGGCTCACAAGCAAAGCAGCTTCGCAACAAGGAGTACAAAAAGGCCTCTCGACGCACCTCAAACAGGCAATCGCTTGCTACCCTGGACAACGCCGCATACACACCTCCCTCATCCGGCTCTCCGCGTCCTCTGCACTCGGCACGATCAAACCCCCCTCTGTCCAACCCCATAAGTTCACGGACGGAGAAGCGCATGTCAAGGCAAATCACAAACTCGGACCTCAGCAGCTACGCATACGGCTCAAAGTCGCCCTCCCGTCCCGGTTCTCCTCTTGTGGACCAAGAGACGCGTAACCTGCGCTCACAACGCCAAGGAGGCCTGAACAGCCCCAAGGAAGGAGGCAACAAGACATACGGCGCCCATCCCCTTAGTGCTTCAAGCAGCTCTGTCAACATTGCTCCCCCGCTCGTCCGGAACCAAAGGAGTACACCTACAGAGACACCCCAGACGGCTCGCTTCGCCCACCATGTCCGAGCAAGCCCCAGCATGGACAGCGCTACCAACAGCGCCATCCTGCCCCACGACAAGGCTCTCGTGCGTGTCATATACGATGGTGGACGTACTTCAGTTGTCAACATCGAAGGCTGCAAAACTGCTGACGAGGTCATGCTCAAGACATTGACAAAAGGACATCTCAACACCGCACACGTCAAGAATTACTGCTTCTACATTCTCAACAGCTCTGATCCCGACCCGTCACTATCGGAGCGCTTGAGTGATATCGAGCTTTTCAGACTGGTCAAGGACGCAAACCGACATGAACGCGGACGGTTAATTCTCCGCAAAGTCCATGCGGGCGAGCCTGATGAGGATCAACTAAAGGCTGCTGCTGGCATCTACCAACAACAAAATTACCAACAACCACACGGCGTCTACGTACCCGCCAGCAACCGCAGTCAAAATAAGATTGAAAAGCTCACAGGCGAATCCCTTGCCGCCGTTAGCTACCCCCTATCACCGACTTCGGCCAGGGAACGAGAACGCCATATCAACTCGACAGCTCAGAACCTCGAGGGGCCCGCCGAGGCCTCGCGGTCACCTTACTTCCAGGCACGCGCCCGCAAGCTCAAGCAGTTCTATGGCGCTCGCCCACCCAGTGAACTCATTACTTCCGACCTTACTTCCTACTTCCCGGATGTCGGTAAAGATGAGATCGACAAGACCGTTCGGATGTCGATACGCCGATCACATCGCCTCAGTCGGGCGGCATCCCGACTATCGATGGCGTCTAATTTTAGCGTTGCCTCTAGCTTGAAAGACGCTCCACCACTGCCGTCCATCGCCGACAGCTGGCTCCAAGGAGGTGCACAGGCCCGCCCCCTTCGACCCTTATCCGTTATGCGCCTCGGACTGCCTCATCAAAGTGGGTACCGAGACTCCTTGGCGTCTTCTGTCCTCGAGCCACTCGACGAAGAATCGCCTCTGGAACCAAATCGCAAGTCTTATGTATCGTTTGGCGGCGACAGTGTCGGAGACAGCTTAGCCATTACCGACCCGGATGGCAACACAACCCTTCAATCTTACTTTGACGATGCCGGCAGCAGTCTTGCCGGCAGCAGCAGTAGCAACACTGAGAATGGCGACTCGCTCAACAAACGCCTGTCGGAAGCCCTAGCCGAAGACGGCGAAGAGTCCGACGACGAGCTGGCAGAGTACCTGGAGCAAGACTCCTGGGACAATGTCAAGTACATGAAGGGTGCTCTCATCGGACAGGGTTCCTTTGGCAGCGTGTACCTTGCGCTGCACGCCGTTACTGGTGAGCTCATGGCTGTTAAGCAGGTTGAGCTTCCATCTGTAGCTGGCGCTTCTCAGATGGACCACAAGAAGACGAACATGGTCGAAGCTCTGAAACACGAGATTGGCCTTCTTCGTGAGCTTAAGCACAAGAACATTGTGCAATATCTGGGTTCCAACTCAGACGACAGCCATCTCAACATTTTCCTCGAATACGTCCCTGGTGGCTCCGTAGCGACCATGCTCGTCAACTATGGTCCTCTTGGCGAGTCTCTTATCCAAAACTTTGTTCGCCAGATTCTCACTGGTCTTTCTTACCTTCACTCACGGGATATTATTCACCGAGACATCAAGGGTGCCAACATTCTTGTTGACAACAAGGGCTCCGTCAAGATTTCGGATTTCGGTATTTCCAAGCGTATCGAGGCCTCCACCTTGGGCGGCGGAAAGAAGGGAGCTCAGCGCGTTTCGCTTCAAGGCTCCGTCTTCTGGATGGCCCCTGAGGTTGTGCGACAGACGGCTTACACCCGCAAAGCCGACATTTGGTCACTCGGCTGCTTGGTTGTGGAGATGTTTACTGGAAGCCATCCCCATCCCAACTGCACGCAGCTGCAAGCCATCTTCAAGATTGGTGGAAGCGGCGATGCCAGCCCAACCATTCCTGACAATGCCGGCGAGGATGCTAGGAGGTTCCTAGCTGATACTTTCCTCATCGACCACGAGAAGCGTCCCAGTGCAGACGATCTTCTTGCCAGCTCCTTCATTACCAACCAAGGGGCGTAAATTCTTCAAACATGGCGCAAACACTCATTTCTAGCACGGGAAAAAAGTTGCATGATTTTTTTCCATGGTGCAAAGGTGTTTTGGCAGTCTTTCTTTCGTTCATTTTTACCGATTTCCAGCCTTACATCTTTTACTTTCTAACGCCCTATAACGCTTCTATGCGCGAGATGATTCTGTACTATACCACTTTTAAAAGATGCTTATTCTTCCTTTAATACATGGAAAGAAGGAGTTTGATCCAATTGGGCATATTCTATGTGCTGGCTAGCTTAGCTTTTAATGGAATCATTGGACAGTGTCAGTGGGTTTTGGTTTTCCAAACAAAAGACTGTCTGTAGGATGTTTTATATCTGAACTTTATCTCTCTATGCGTGTATGTGTGTCTTGATATCAAATGTTCTTCCAGGCCATACACTCGGCCTGTTTTGTAGTCAAACCTTGTCTCTCTTGCCTTGGTGCTTGTAAGTAGGGTAAAAAGAGCCAGACAGATAAGATTTTGCAACTAGTCTGTCGCATCTTTCTATTCACCATTTGAAATACCTACGTCATTACCTCCACTTTACTTTCAAACCCTCCCCTCACTTTCCCGCATCCCCATCTATACACTAAACAACTAAGCGTAAATCGTGAGACACTNAGGCAATCACCATTCAAATCAAGTATACGCAAATCAGCAAGACAATAAACCGCCAGACGCGTAATTCCTCTACTTGCCTACCCCTGGCCCTCCCCCCCCCCCTCACCTAAACCCCCCTAATGAATCCCTATAAGCCCGTTTCACACAACCACCCGTATACGTACCTATCTACGTACGCACGCCCATGACGTAACCTCCACCGCAAACGAGGAAACAAACCCAACTACTTTAGTTTCTTCCCTTTTTTTTGTTTTGCCTTTTAAGGGCTTTCGCGCTTAGATTCGTCCGTGTGCGCGTGTGTCCAAAACACACACACACACCCCTTCTGACGTATGGCGTATATTGCGTAACCCCTACTATTATTATTTTCTGCCTCTAGTGTTGAGTGTGCCTAATTGATTGTTTAGTGGAGAGACTAGCATGGCCGCCCTTTTTTTTTTGTTCTCTTTCTTGTTTGGGATTTCCGGGGAGGCGTTGGGTGTGTGTGTGTGGGGGGGGGCGGGGGTGCGGGGTAAAGGTGTGCATGTGTGGTATGGCGTAGGTGGATGGAGCTATCTGGGGGGATATAGTGGGATCCCTGGGGGAGCTTTACTAGTGCTGGGTCAGGTGGAGAGGGGAAGGGGAGTTGGCGTGGTGGGGGGTATACCTCGGCTTTTGGTGTTGGTGTTGGTGTTGCTTCTTTTTTGTTTTTCAAGGTTTTGAGGATGTATTGAGAGGTTTTGTGTAAAATTGAAATAGGAAGATCTCGGGCTGATTACTGGCTGGGCCTGGGTTGGTTGGAAGGAGCGGTTGGAATTGGAAGGAGGAGCGAGCGAGTGTGTCAGGAAATTCTTACAAGTATATAGGTGGAGTAGTACGAACTGAGCGAACTTCGGTCATTATTTACGATGCAGTGCGGGGAAGGGAGTGGGGACCGGCAGTTTTGAGGAGAGGATATGTATAAGAGAGATGGTGTTGAATTGGAAAGGCTTTTCTTTTCTTTTTCAATCCAAATTTTCTGCTTAGATTCTGGGCGCTTTGCTCAATCAAGGACGCGTAACGTCTTCCTTTCTTTTTCAAGTCCTCAAGATAACCGTCAACTTCAAACTTATCTCTTCGATACACTCTCCTCGTGGTAAATAGACATCTGCACAAGGAGATAGAAGAAGATCACCACAGCTCAAGATGACGACTCCCTCACTCCCCTCTAAATACAAAGCTGTCATTTATGACAAGCCAGGCACAATTTCCACGGCGGTAACCATGCTCGACATGCCTTCGCCCGGGCAAGGCGAAGTCCTCATCAAGTTGACGCACTCGGGTGTGTGTCACTCTGATATCGGAGTCATGACGAACTCGTGGAAGTCACTGCCGGTTGGCACGCAAGCGGGGCAAGTTGGTGGACACGAGGGCGTGGGAACGATTGTACAGATGGGACCGGGAACGGATAATGCTAATATCAAACTGGGGCAAAGAGTGGGGATCAAGTGGGTTGCTGGTATATGCGAAGCATGTGAGGCTTGTAGGGCAGGCTTTGATGTTTGTTGCTCCAGTGCGGTAAGTTTTGATCTACTTCCATAGATGGCCTTTACCCATACCTGGCGCGTTACTGGAGGACGTAAAGGGTAGAAGGAGCTGCAGCTATTTTGGTTACTGATTTGGTTGTTAAACAGAGAATCTCGGGATACTTCACCCCAGGGACTTTTCAGCAGTACGTCCTCTCCCCCGCAAATTACGTCACACCCATTCCCGATGCCCTCGCTTCTGACGCCGCGGCACCGCTACTCTGCGCCGGCGTAACCGTATACTCGGCACTACGCAAAACGAATGCAGAGTCCGGGACTTGGGTCGTGATTTCCGGCGCCGGGGGCGGACTAGGCCATCTCGCTGTGCAATTCAGCGCGCGGGGCATCGGTCACCGCGTCATTGGCGTGGATCACAGCAGCAAGAAAGAACTAGTCATGGAAAGCGGAGCCGAGCACTTTGTTGCCGTAGATGGCGAGCATGACGTTGTCAACACTGTGAAATCGCTGACCAATGGACTTGGCGCTCACGCTGTTGTCGTCTGCACTGGCAACAACGCCGCGTATGCACAGTCAACAGAAATGCTGCGATTCGGTGGCCGTGTTGTCTGCGTCGGTATTCCCGAGGGAGACCCTATGCCGATTAAGACTGCGACTCCTGCTCTGCTGATCGGCAAGTCGGTGCAGGTTGTAGGGTCAGCGGTAGGGAGTAGAAAGGAGGCGATTGAGACGATGGATTTCGCAGCGAGGGGCGTCATCAAGTCGCATTTCAGAATTGAGAAGATGGACAAGTTGACAGATGTTTTCAAGGAGATGCAAGAGGGTAAGTTGCAGGGCAGGGTTGTGCTAGATTTGCAGGATTAGAAGAGGGCTGGAGACTGCTGATGGTATTCTATGCTGTACACGTAAGTTTGATAGTCAGTTGAAGCTGGGGTTGATGCTGTAGCTTGTAATCAAACATCATGAAAGGCTCATTGTTAAGTTGTTCGCAGTGATATCTCTAACCCATCGTTCGGTCACGGAATGAGTCCTCCATTTGTTCGATGTTGAGAAGCTCATATCCTGATCCGCCTTCCAGACTCCAAAAATAGGACTCACATTTTATCGCATTGCAATCTGCACAGATCCTCATCTGTTTACAGCATATTGCGTGATGAAATCAAATAGCCACAGCTACGGCTGGTAGTACGGGTAACGACAGTAAAATAAGAATAAGGTTTACAAAGACGACTGCCCGTTCGTAAGCAGCTGAGACTACAGCATGTACTAGATACACTATGCCTAAATGGGACGCATTGATATATAACTGATGGAGCTTGTCAGGTCCAATCATTCAAGTCTGACAAACTGTGGGGATATCTGCACTTGTTTTCTTTTGCTGCAATGACAAAGCCTGTGTGTACATGAAGAGGTAGTGCTTGGCGAAGCCACGTCCGATCCACATCGGCGGACTGCAAGTAGAACGCACAGATCTTCTACGGTAGTATCGCGGTGTACTTATGTTGGGTAAGCCGCTACGGTTATTTCTAGCATGCAGAGCACACGTAAGCTGTTGCCGGTCCACTCCACTGGTCGATGACTATATGTCCGAGTTGACCTTGCGAGCCTGCTAGGTGCAGATCCACGTATGGCGTGAAATATGCGTCTTGCATGTGTACAGCAAAATTTGAGTGCATAAATGTCTCACGGAACACCGGATGTGGCTTCTTCGCACTGGTCAAGATGCTCTTCGCGATCGCGTGTCTTGGCCAGGTCGTTGAAGTGGCAAGGTTTCGTTTACAACGCAAAATCCTAGAAGTTTTCTTACTAGTACATGTGAAACGATGAAACAGGCATGACCAGTAGCACTGTTGGGCTTCTGGGCTCTGCATCTCAGTGTAGGGCTTCGGGAGCTTCCGCGGTCCTAACAGCTGGAATTTGTCAGTGCGCAACCAATGTCTTCTATCAGCAAAAAGATAACGAACTAGGCCTTTGCTGAAAAAGTCTCCCTAGAAACTCATGGGCATACTAAGTCTAAGATCCTTGAATATTTCCACCATTGATATGAACGGTAAATCTGAGCGCCTTTCGCGAACTTTCCTCAATCTGTCGATCTATACTTGGGGTAGACAAGGAACGACATACATATACGTGTTTCACGTTGTAAAGCTAGCTGTGCTATCTTGAATCTTTTTGCGCTAGTTATGCTGGTCTGACGTGCTTGCTAGAATGCTGCCGATATCAGTGTTGTTGACAATATTGCACCGCTCCTATCTAATCAACACGACCACTCAAAAGGCATACTACTCTTTGATGTTCTTCGAAATAACGGCTTTGTCTTTGACAAAATCAGTAGTACACTCTCTAGCCGGCATTCGAAATCTCACTTCAATGGATCATTGTTCGATTGTGTTGAGAAAAGCTTGGCTCCCTTGGATAGTTGCGCGCCCCCGATTCTAGCGTACTAGTTTGTCGATTTAGTCATGGAAACCGGGAAGGATCCACAACAACGAAGAATACGGCAAGATTGCAAGGAGATATGCCGAGTACGGAACGTGCCATGCTTTTTTCGTCACTGCTAGTGCTCAATATAGAGAGGTGTTTTCCCCATGTTTGCTCAGGTACCCTACTTTCTTGTCAGGGGTCAAACTGCTGGCGAATGAAGATCTGACGATAATCCCACGTGTGGAAATGAATAAGGGGAAATTGTGCATATCCATCACAGAATTTGTGGACCAAAGTGCCCCGAGTACTGTGGAGATGTACACCTCCACACGTGATAGGGGCCTTTTACTCAGGTTCACCAGGAATTTCTGGATTGCATTTAACCGGATCTGCGAGGCCTTGGTTCAAAATCGGGTTTTTAGCAGTTCAGGCCGCCGAGTGCATCGGCGAGGTTATCTCTCGCTCAGACTTTTGCTGAATGTTAACTCGATGAGCATTGCTAACAGGATACTCTATCAGCGACATTTCACCGAGTGAGTTATTTGAAATCGCGCAGTCTAGTCACTACACGTGAGCATGTAAACAATGGTGATTTCTAAACCTGCGCTGGAGCATTCTATCCACCGACAGGAAAGCTACGATGCCGTCTCGGCTCTAATACTACGACGGCCCGAAATGGCTCCATATCTGGCACGGCCGTAGCAAAACCGTTCTACAAGCCAAGTGATGTTTCCATACCAAAGAGTTCGTATGCGAGGCAAGCGACGCTGGATTTGAGAATGTGAAACAAACGGGTGTTATGTGCTCTCTAAGGCTTACATGGGGTCTGCAGTATACATTTATAGGACCATCGGGATTGCGCAGCAGCATGATGCCAAGTCTAGCAGTCTTATCTCGACTCTAGGGCACCAATTTAGCGCAGCACTGCCATGCACGACACATAGCGCGATCCTTGCCGGTGCCAGATGACGGAAACCGACGAACCACGCCAGTTTTGCATGAATCTGAATCTGAATCTGCGCGATTCAGGAAAAGTTGACAGCACTTGACCTTCCGATTGTGTGAACTTGTTCGTATTGAGGATTTCGGTTGTGTGTGATAGATTACTCCTCACGTCGAATGCAAACAAGTGTGCGCCTCGTCCGCTTGGGCACCGTGGTGGTGTAGCCAGAAAAGTTGGCTGCGGGCTCATCTCACCTCAGCTTTGGCCACGCCGTGCGATGTATGGTCTGTCCGAAGCCCCACCATAGTTACCGTTGCTCGGCCCCAGGCGTGTCTAGTGGCGCCTGAATGGAGTCATTGCTATTTTGACTTGGGGCAGTAATAGTATACAGGCCATGCCCTGCCACCGTGGGCGAACTGTATATTCCGCCGCACTCCGAAAGGGCGACTTCTTTCAGAACTTCTGTTTCTCTACTAGTACTGACCGTTTCACCCCCTGTCCCTCTGCATTACAACCCATCGCACTATACTACCCCGTGTCATCAATCTGCGAATGCCACGCTGGCCGAGGCGCACTTAAAAGGAGGATGTTGTTGTTGCTCAGAGGCAAAAACTCCAAGTCAACTACGACTTTACGGGCAGTCCCAGCAAATCCCGAAAACGAAAAAAATGTACACTCGGAGGCGCGGGAATTAGTGATACCAGAGTCCCTGTTCACTGATGATATCAAATCGCCTTTGTCAATAACTTCTGGCACAACTTTCCCAACAAAGTCCACAGCCTTATGGCGTAAGAAGAACACATCGAAGCCAACAGGAACCAAGCGCGCTTCCAAAAAGTCAAAATCATTCGATAGCCAGGCCTCGATAATCGGAACATATAAAGACGGCAAGATTCAATGGCAGCGAAGAGGCGAGATTGTTACTCTCGACAGCAGCAAGAATACCAAAGGCACAAACGGGCAGGAGAAATCCAAGATGCCTGCAGCAATCCCCAGCGGGAGATGCAACCAGCCGCTTCCGCCACTCCCGTTCTTCGAAGCCACTTTTGGTGAGCTGAGAAGCAGATACTCTATTTCGCCCCCATTAGCAGGCGACAGGTGCAGGTGGGCCCAGTCGCAGGCGTCGCTTACTTCACAGCATTCAAGACAAACGACTAGTCAAACTTCTCCTGCAGGATCTCCCAAGCCACGGCTCCCCAAGGGTGCGGCTGGAATTGTACACACGTCAATTTATAGTTGCTCGGTTTATTCCCAAGAGAGCGAAGTGTCGTCATTACGCAGCTACCGGTCCTCAGAGACAAGCTTCGAAGCCGACAACCCTCCAAAACAAGGAAAGCCGGACGCAGCGACAAACAACAGGGAAGGCCAACGAAAAGCGCCGCCAACCGAACCGCCCCGAAGATATATGCATCAGCCCTCCAACTCAGAGGGTGCAATCTTTCGAGCTACTACCCATGGCACTCATGCATCCTGTAATACCCCGCATAACGCCGAAGCATGCGAACCAAAAATAGAGCGACAGTCCTCCAAACGGAATAGTCCGCGGCGACGTCCAGCCCCGAGCCCGCGTCTCGTCTTACAGACACAAGCCACTGATCACAGCGAGACCAGGCATTCGTCGGTCATCGAGCGAGGGCCTTGCAGCCCCACTCTTAGCGAGGCCGAATGCGACCTGCATCAGCAATTGGCTTCGTTCGAGAGCATTGGCGACCTTGGGGCGGAACTTGACCAAGATAGGACCCCCCTTGCAGAAGCCAATCTTTTCCAGTGGGATGCACTTCAACCTTCAGCTGAAGGCGACAATGTACAGATGTCTCTCACGGAATTGGCACCGAGTGAACATCTCAGTGCTCCGCCTCCCTTGCCTCGCAAATCCAGCAAACGCCAGCCTGCGAATAGGAACATGAAATTATCTCGCCTTCCACACAACCACATTGCTTCGCAGGTCCGACGAGGGCGCTCCAAGGCGAGCAAGACGCTAACACTCATAATCCCAAAATACAGAAGGACAAGCGCAGACATGGTGCTATCCCAGGTCCCGAATCCACGAAACGATACCAACGCGACTGAAAGAAATACAACCGACCCGATCATCTCGCCCGCTGGAGCCGAGTCTCTCATCCTGAACATCTTGCAGCACCTAAGCCACTTTGACGATCTTTTCGCTGCTGCTCTTGTCAACCATGGCTTTTACCGAGTTTTCAAGCGTCATGAACTCGATCTCATCAAGTCGACTCTTCGAGCCATGTCCCCTGCAGCATGGGAATTTCGGGAAATTGCGTTCCCCGGCCATGCCAGTTTGCACGCACACGATCTCGAGATGACGCGGCCCGAAGAGGAATACTCTCCTACGTCGTACCTGCGTCTCCAGAAACAAGACATTCAAGTGATTCGCGCCATTAAGCTGGAGATTTTGGAGAAGTGCCAGTCATTTGTGCGACCAGAGATATCGGTTGCTCTTATGAGCACGAATCCGTCAGAGTCAGCTAGGGTAGACGATGCGTTGTGGCGCATATGGACATTTTGCACAATCTTCGGCTCGGGCAAAGGACGAGAGGATGACCTTGTTGCGCAAATGGATTGGCTGAATGGAGGAACAATGGCCCATCAGGAAACTTGCACTTTCAGCATCTCGGGCACGGATTTCATGAATGATACGCTCGTCGGTGCTTCTGAGAGTTTTGGCAAGGGCAACGAAGGCGGGCTCAGTGCCGAGCAGCTCTTTGACATTATGGAGTTGTGGAACTGCTTAGCAGTGTTGTTGCAAAGCTTCGAAGGCCGAACCGTCCAAGCACGCCAGGCAGGAATATACGATGATACGGAAATTCGAGGTGGAGATATTGATGGCGAAGAGATGATGCTCGGTATGTTACTCCATTCTCAGACCTGCTCAATAGCTAATTCGTTCAGATGAATGGTGTTACTACCTTATGACCTTTGGTCCAGCCGCTGTCTTGAAACTGACTGGGCCCTACCACCCTTCCGACCCCAAAGGCTTTACCATTGCTGCCGAGAACGGCTGGGTCAACTGGAAGCCTCCGACTCCCGGAAATACTCGTCGCAAGTTTCTCCGGGAAGCCGCTTCTCGCATCTACGAAGACAAGATAGCAAATACCTACGCAAAGATCTCTACCCGCGATGTCCAGCGCGAGCAATCCAAGATGCGCATCCAAAAGCATATCAACGAACTGCATCAGCGCAAGATAAGCGGTGAGACTGGCCCGATGATCTCCATGTCGCAAGAACGACCCATGTCGGACTGGGATACAGTCCTCAGAAACTTGACTCGTCCTCCGATTCCTAAGCAAGGCCCAACAGGCGATATTATCACTCATGTGCCTGGTTTCAAATCATCAGTAGCACTTCCCAACGAAGGCTACGCCATATCGGAACTCCCAGCAACAAGAACCCCTTCACCAACTCAAAGGATAGTCGCTCGACCGCTGCTACCGACCCCAGCTCCCTCGACGATACCTGCTCTCGACCAACGTAGTGTGGTCTCAGGTCTGCCATCCGGTGAAGAAAGTGTAGTATCGCCTCAGTGGAGAATAGCAGCGAGGCCTCTTCTCCCTTCCCCATCAATATCCACCTTCCAGAGCAACCGCGACCTGTACACCCTTGACGCCATCTCTAGCATCGGCTCACCAATCCGCCGCATGATCGCAGAGCCTCTCCTCCCAACTCCCTCAACCACGACAGCATCCAACACACGCGACTGGCAAGCCGGCGGCACAGGCATCTCGATGCCTTCAATCCTCGAAGACGCACCTTCTCACCACCCTCTATCCCCTGTACAAGCCCGACCCAACCATCTTGTTTTCCATCAACGCAAAGAGAGCCGCGACAGCGACCTAAGCTCATCCGCCAGTCCCCGAAGCGCAATCTTTCAGCAGCACGAGCGCCAGCACTCTATCTACTCGAGCCCCAGTCACGAGAACACCGCCGAAAAAGCTATTTACCGCATTGTAGAAATGGGATTTACGCCCGAGCAAGCAAGAGAGGCGCTGCGCATGACGGATCTCGGGTCTGGGCTCAGAGTTGACTGCGCGGTGGAGTTGCTGCTTAGCCGACAGGCTTAAGATTGTTATCCGATGATATCTGCATTTACAACGGTGCCCATCAATACGTTTTTGTTCTTTTCACATCTTTTTTTTTTTAGCGTTGTAACCTCTTTTCGAGGCCTACACACTTGCATTCGCTTTTCCCTCACTTATTCGCTCTCAAGATCAAAAGGCCTATACCACGAGATACCCTTGGCTTTTCTCATATACCCTCGTTTTCTGTAACAATTTTTTTTCCGCATTTTTTTTCTCGCATCTCACATTTGCATACATGGATGAGATTGGTGAGCATTTGTTTGATTGGGGAAGTCCTTCTTCTTGTCTATATATTTTTTAATCATCACGTCTTGGATGTATATACGCTCGCTAGCTAGGATGTTTGTTCATCGTGAATTTGAATTTGGGGTGGTTTTTGGTAAATGCAGATTTTGTTGCTGGTTGGTTTGATTGATTGATTTACGTGATGTGAGGTTTATGGGTGGTTGTCGAGATATGGACGTGGGATCTCGATGAAATTTGATGATTTTGGGCCGATTCTGAATATCTCCCTGTCGAGTACGGTCGTTGTGCTTGAGTGTAATTCCGCCGTCACAGTCTCGATTTTGCAAGACGTCGCCGCATGTTTGCTGGAGAAAAGGGAGACTCGACTGAACGACAGACGCGCGCGCCGTCCGCTCTATAAACACCGCGCCGCCCGCGATACAACAACATGTCGTCCCTCGGGCTGTATTAGCGAGTATACACCACGCACCAACTAGCAGCAGCAAAACCCGCATCCCCGAGTCTCGCACTCCAACCCTTCCTTCCCCAATGGCACCACAACCCACCCCCAAAATGCTTAAATCCACACTCTCTCATTTCCTTTCCATTCCCCCGAACCCCTCTCACCTACAACAATCACAACAATCAGCACACTCGCCACAACACCCCAAAGCCTCGCTAAAACACCGCCCGATGATCGAAAAACACGCCACCCACGCCTCGATGCACCAGGGCCCCGCAAGCGTACAATCACAGTTGCGTATGCAGCGCGAACAGCAATCTTCCTGACGACTTGATCCAATGGGTCCACCCGATTCCTCGAGGTCCGTGGCTGGTTCGTTCATGGGTGCGTAGTTCATTTTCGTGTAACCGTTTCCTGTTTCCCGATCTCTTATTTTTCCTTTTCTTTTTCTTTTCAAAGGGTGGAGGTGAGAGGTAAGAGAGGTTGTAGTGTGGCGGATATCGATATACCCGGCGATTCAGTTACAGGGAGGTAGTAAAAAAAAAAAGGATGTGTTTGCGTGTCGTTTAAAAAAAAAATCCCGTGATCAGGCGTCGTCGCTCGTTGTTGCAGATGTTAAAAAAAAACAAACAAGCAAGCAAAGTCGCGGACCCCCTGAAAATAACAGAAAAGTTTGAGTTCTTACACTAGCACCGTACACGCAACCCAAGTAATTGATATAATGGTGATCGATAACGTTGTGAAGAGATAAAAAAAAATCTCCGATAAAAAAAAAGCGTCAAAATGTCAGAGTTTAAAAAAGAGGGTAAATCTGCACCTAAGTTCATATCTCTCTGCTTGGGCACAGCACAGCGCAGCGCGCCCGCCCGCCCGCCCGCACGCCCCCCCCCTAACTAATCAGGCATCGTTAGTTTTTAGTTACTTTAACTAACTGGGCACCGAGCGCGCGGGGGGCCCAACAACACACATGTTGATTTTGACAAGGCCACCAGCGCAATGCCACCACACCATTAAATTCGCTACTTACACAGCCTCGCTCTATGCTTGGAAGGGTGGGGAAAACGGCTGCCAATGCATGTGGTGGGCTATTCATAGAAACGGCGAGGATACGACGAGAGAAAGAAGGGGAAAATGGGGAGATTGCAGGCGCAGCTGAAAGGAAAATGATGCCGAGTGACGAGAGAGGTTGCATGTTGTGAATTTCAATCATGTGATAGTCCTGAAATTGTAACCTAACAAAATATTTACACATGTATAGAGGAATTTCATGCATAGAGTATTAGTACTAACCACCGGAATCATTCTCGTTGCCTAGCCCATTCTTGAACGGAATCCAAAACGTACACTTGATTAAGAACCGAAAAAAAAACATATAACGTTCTGATTTTGCATTCTCAACTTGGGAAAGAAGGGGGAACAGGGGGGGTATCTTGCATAATTACATGCAAACGCCAGGTTACCAAAGAATAGAAAAAGAATCAATAATAGGTAAAATCGAAAAGAATAAGCCCCTCATGAATCTCTCCAAACCATCATCCTGTCCATTCTAAACCCTTATAACGATATGAATTCCCAGGCCCCTCGCCTCACGAATTGAACAGGCGAGACACGTTCTCCCCACACGGCTAACAAGAGCATGGAGACCCCTCTCTGCGCACCAAGCGCGGGCCAGGACTTCGAGATCCCAGGATGCGCGGGCGTCGAGGACAAGGACTGCTTTCTTGGTCTCGCGGATCGTGTCTGCTTCGCTGTAATCACTCTGTGATAAGGCGAGTATGCGCTCGCTCGACTTGGACGTGTGCAGTTCAAAGGGGAGGAGGAAATCTGGATCCAGGATATCGGTCACGGGAATTATCTTGTACGAGTACAGTTTGTGAAGTAAATGCGCATCCAAGGGTTTGCTGCCTGTCGCGAGTCCTTCGCCAGCCATTTCATCAGGCACGTCATACATGCGTTTTGGTTCGTTGGTAGGGGCGTCTGGCGGATGTGATAATAGTGGCTCGAAGCCATGGCTGTTGCGGCGGGACATGGTTTCGCTATGTTTTGATGAAGATCTTGATAACGTTCCTGTGACGGAGCGTCTCAGGACCCTTGGCCGATGCGTAGAGGCAGGCCCAGATGCTGCCGGTGTGCATGGCCATGAAGTTACAAAGTGGATATCGTAGGCTAGCGTTAGTGTGTGACTGGCCGACCCGTCGGCTGAAACAAATGTCATAGCTGGAGAGTGTATATCGCTCTCAGAGTATGGTCCTGTCAAGCTGTCGCCATCGATGAGATCGGCGTTCATTGGGACAAGCTCCCATTGTGAAAATCCAAGAGAGGAGGTCGGCATCGGGTCAAGGTCTCGGGGAAGTACAAAGTCTTCTGACTTCACAGAAGTAGGAGAATCTCCAGGCACGATTGCAGAGTCTCGTGAGACGACATCGGAGCCGTCCCTCTCCTGCACGCGGTTTTCGTAGGGAAGAACTTCACTGTGAATGGAGTACCAGCGTTCGGCTGGATTCTCCGGCAGTTTCGGGGAAGACACCCAGCCCATACACTCCGCAGAGCCCTTTACACAAGCCAAGATGCGCCCAACAATAGAGTTCTTGCTCCAGAAAGTCCTGTCGCCGAAAGTGAAACCCCCATACAGATTGGCAGAGTGACCGAGGTTAGCAACGGCAATCTCATCGTTTTCGAGTAATGTGGAGATGAGCAGGTGTGAAATAGCCTCTCCAGGAAGGACGAGTCCCGTAAGGTATGACCGGCTAAGCCACCCACCAACGTTGTTCACAAAGGCCGTGGACTGATCTTCCAGAGCTGGCAAGGTAGGGGTAAGGGCCATGTGGAAAGCTCGAGAGTTGTTGCGCTCTAGCGCTGGTTTTGAAGTTTGGCCAAAGTAGCTCTCCATTTGAAAGCTAGAAGCTGGTGGGGTTTGTAAAGGGGTTGCGTATACACTGAAGCCAGAAGGAGATTCTGGGCTGGTCAACCTGCCACTTGGGGATGATGGTGTGGTATCCTCGCTCTTGATCTGTGGTGCCAACTTGCGAACAAGTTGGGCCGACACAACGTCTAGGCCAGGCCACTGTATAACAGTGGCAAAGTGGAGAAGGCCGGAGATCTGCCGCGTCTGGTGCTGCGGAAACAAGATAAGGTCTGATTGGGGCATCTCGTGGTGGGCATTCTCAGCGAACAGAGATAGCAAGCCACCTGACTTGGGTTTGGGAGACGTTTGGGAGCCTCCCATTATAGCAATGTTGTCCAGAAATGTGCGGGCAAGGACCAGATCCCAATCAATCTTCCGAGTCTTGAACTGAAGGAACGCTTCGACATCTTGGGGATTGATGCGCAGTCGGACGGCAGCATCGGCGGCGTCGGCGTTTGTGTAGGCATCTAGTCGGAGCAGCAGCTCGCACGCCAAGGTGATTTGGAGGAGCAGAATCTCGCGTTCAGTCCACAGGGGCTGTGTGTCGTGCTCGTGCTCAGGTACCAGTTCTGGTTCACTCCACAATATCTGGCCCAGCCTAATCCTCCACTCTACCAAGCTAAAATCGTACCAAATTCCCTTTAGGTCTAGAACCCTAAGTAAGGCGGCAATCTGTGTTTGCATTCCAGTGGGATCGTCGGTCGCGCCGTCGTAGCCAGGTGGGGTCAGGAACTTGGTGAACAAGTTGGCGTACAGGTCGCCAGACGTCTGAGTGTTGAGGATAGTCATGGGCTCGGGGCTATCGTGAAATGCCTCGTACATGTCCTGAAACTCGCCCAAGCGGTCGTATATCAGGCGGAGGTCGACTAAACGGATACCCAGACGCTCCGGGTTGGTGTGTAACAGCTCCTTATTCTTGGTCGCCTCGGTCGAGTCGGCGGGTGATTGGGATGCTTGGGGTTGGCTGAGAAGGACATCAGACTCGGGCAACTCGAGAAAGTGGGCGAAGCCAATTGTTCCAGGCTCGATGCCCTGAGTGCCAAGCATAGAAGGGGTTTCGACGGCGTCGACTGCATATCCATTGTACTCTTTCGGGGTCTCGTCAAGGGGCTCAGCCTTGAGAGTGTGTTTGTGCAGGGTTGCAGCGGAGAAGGCAGGCTCAGCAAGAGGGGCGACATCGGTCGCGTCCTTGGTGGCAGCCTGGACGCTCCAAGGATACGAGGCTGTAGGGGTGCGGCGGCCGTTAACTTTTGCGACTCGGAATTGCGGGGCGCCGGCGAAAAGGACGTGAAGCTGGGTGAGGGTCAAGGGGTCGGTCTGGTGCGGGCTAGTGTCTTGCGGTAGTGGTGGTGGAGGGTGTGGTAGTGATTGTGGTATTGATTGTGGCTGTGGTGTGGGAGTAGGTTTGGGCGGTGGTAGGCCATGGGGGTCGGGATGGTTGGCGGGGGCATTGCTACCATGGTCGGGGGCGGTGGTGTTTACGGGTGGCGGGGTCGGGCCAGTGTCATCGACATGCTTGGTGGGTGCCTGTAGAGGGAAGATGACATTAGCGGGCCGGTGTTGTAGTATGTTGTAGAGTGGTCATCAGCGTACCATAGTCTTGTCGCGAGGCTGGGATTGGCGGTGCTTCCATGACTTGAAGAAGTTGGCAATCTTCTGTCTCTTGCTTGCCCTCCTTGTGAGCGGGCCTGGCTTGTCGTTCATCATGTCAGTGTGCAGCCTTGGCAGCATACCGGCGGCGGCGACGGCGACAGCAGCAACAACAGCAACGACGACGACGACAACAACAACAATCACAACAACGACTCTGCATGGCGGAGGGGATATAGTACATAAGGGGAGCAGGGGCTGGGCACAACAGGCGGGCTGCACACATGCACGTCAAGCATGGCAGATATCCCTGTCTGCCAGGCCTGGATGGCTGTTGGGTGGAGAGGTTGCAGCTGCGCGGTCCCTGTGCCGCATCAGGGCGATCAGAAGATGACGTCCGCTCATTAGCTGCAGCGTTAGCACAGCCGCCGCCGCCACGACGCCAGTCTGACATGCCTATGATATTCATACTAGTCCAGTACGCCACGCGTGTACATGTCAATGTGGCATATACTTACTTATTGATCGCCTTTGTTCGCTCTTGTGCTGCTCGACACGCGCCTCTCTTTGTCCATGGACACGACTGGCTGATGACGCTATTGCGGACCGCTCGCCTCTACTTACCCACGTCCCCACCATGGCGAGCCGTGCCCGGTTTCTAGAACGCGGAAGCGCATCGCTCATGTCCGCGGCCCAATTAAAGCACCATGTCGAGACGGTCAGCACAAGACTTGTGAAAAGCAAAACCAAGAGTCCCCCGGCGTTTGGTTCCCAGGAGAAGGTGGCCGGCTGTGATTGGGCGGCCCGCCACGTGACTTTGATTGATAGCCATGAGGATGGACACGCCGCTGACTCGGGCTGCCGCCTGATGCCCGCACAAGCATGAATCGCCGGTATACTGATCCTGTCGTATAGTCGGTACATTATGTGTGTATACATACTTGCTCCCACAAGACTGACCCGGCGTGAATGGCTGTCCCCCTTTGCTTGGCTATGTGTACGTGTGTGCTAGCCCTCCGACTTGTGCGCCGCCTCGACCCGTCACGCGTCGCTTCCGGCACAAGGCTGAGGGCCGTTTGTGGAGCGATTCAACAGGCCGGCGGACAAGTGCAGGGTCCTGGTTACAGAATGGCGGCGATCACGTCTGCACCACGTCCCAAACAACACCGCGTTCTGGACTTGTTTGATGCCGTCGCACGCCTGTCTAGACTCGAGTACATAGACGCGTAGGCCTAGCAAGCACAGTGCCATCGACTTGGGCAGCACCACAAACCGCAATCTCCGGTTTGCCCATGCTTCACGATGCTCTTCACTTTGGTGTTCCCCACGACTGGTTCCCAAGCCCGCTTGATAGCCATTGCGCTAGCCAAGTAGTTGCCCACCTCCCCCAGCTTCAGCTCCACTTTAGCGACCCCATCCCTCCGTGCTGCTTATCTACTTACCTAACCTTTCCACCCTGCTGCGCTTCTCTGCAGACACTCTGCTCTCATGTGAATGCATATGAAACCACAGCCTGCCCCAAAGCTGGTGCAGCAACCCGGCTCTCTTGTCCCTTCCTGCCCACGGCGGACGCTACCGCTGATCCCGCCCCTCCGCTCCAACTAGTCCTCCCGGAGAATGCCCGAGCTGACGTAAAGTCTGGCAAGAACATGTCCTCACAACCACCTGCAAATGCTGTTCTCAACAAGAGGAAGCAGACAAAGAGCCGCAATGGTACGCCCTGCTTCTCCCCTTCTTGTCCTCTTCACCGATACCCAACATGTGGCCATATCCTGCCAAACCACCATGCTGATGCCTCTGCCTAGGATGCATCACATGCAAAGCAAAGCGCTTGAAGTGCGATGAAAAAAAGCCCACTTGCGAGCAGTGTGCACGGCGTGTAGTACCATGCGGTGGCTACAAGAAGGACTTCAAGTGGAGGCCTTTCGAAGAGCCCATCGTCAGGGGGAAACCAAGTGCCAAGTCACGCAAAGGTCGGTCGCTCGATCAAAGTGGCAAGCCCCTCCTAACACATGTAGACCACATACCCACCTCTACCAACTCACCACCCCAGGACCACATCAGTACCCACAGTCACCAACATGATTTCAGTAGTATATCCCCCAACCCGCATTTTCCCCAGCCTCAACCGTCCTACCACTTCATGCATGCTTCACCTGCAGGCCCATCATTCCCTCAGCCTCCACCCGAACTAGCAGAAAACTTGCCCGCTGCCCCATCCGCATCACCCTTCATAACAACGCTTCCGTTGACATCACCTGTCGACTCACACGCACAAGCATCTCTAGCATCATGCAGTACCTTTGGGGCGGAGAGTACAAGCACAGCGCAAACTCAGGCGACAGCCGACTCCAGCGTCTCGTCTGGTCAATCACCCCGTCTTGTAGATCTCCTAATGCCGGGAACAGACCTCAGTGTGCCTCCAGAAGAATACTCGTCGTTCCTGACTCAGCATGAAGCCTTCTACCAGCCCACCGGTCTAACTCCACCAGCGCCAACCGATCAGGACGACGACAACGAAGAATTAGTACGCTACACTCGTCAAGACCCAGGAAACTGGGTCTTACCATTTCCCTCGCCTGCCTCATCTAGCTCAAGCACATCTTCAGCAGACTCTCCTGCCTGCGGAATACCTGCTCAGATACAGTTTTCTTCCTTCTCGGCAGAGTCTTTGTCACGTCGCTACCATCGCGACACATGCGGCGTGCTATCTGTCAAAGACGGTCCAACCGAGAACCCATGGCGAACTTTAATCTGGCCTCTGACACGAGAATGTCCTGCCCTCTATCACGCAATCGTCTCCATGACATCTTTTCACCAGTCCAAAGACATTCCCATTCTGCGCATCCAAGGAATCGACCATATGCGAAGTGCAGTCCATGCCCTGGCTGCAGGCCTACCAAACATGCGTGTCGATGCAGCCATCTCCACCACCCTGGTACTGGCTTTTGCTGAGTCTTGGGATCAACACATCAGCACAGGCATCAACCATATCAAAGGTGCAAAGGTCTTGATCAATCAAGCACTCATACAACACCGCCTAACGCCTATGAAGGGCGAGGAGTGGACTCGCTTGAAATTTCTTTGCAACGCCTGGATTTATATGGACGTCCTCGCTCGCTTGACATCCACCGACGAAGATGAGACTTACGATGTCGACACCGTTCAAGAAAGCATTTACGGAACCGGCGAGACCGACACAACTCTTGACCCGTTGATGGGCTGTGCGCATACTCTATTCCCGATTATTGGCCGCGTGGCAAATCTTGTCAGGAAGGTGCGAAGGTCCAACAGCAATGGACCTACAATCATCTCGCAGGCTATGCAGCTCAGATCCCAGCTCGAAGACTGGATCCCACCTTCCTTCATCGAAGACCCCGAGGACGAAACAACAAGCCCGCATGACACAATAAAAACCGCAATCGCCTACCAAAATGCAACGTTATTGTATCTACACCAGGCTGTTCCAGAGATTCCGTCACTGTCTTCGAGTGCGCTGGCAAAGAAGGTTCTGTGCGACTTGGCGACGGTTGACCCGCGCTCCCGTTCAATCATTGTGCACATCTACCCTCTCATGGCAGCTGGCTGTGAGGCCACCAATCCCGAAGAACGTGAATGGGTCAAAGCCCGCTGGGAACTCATGTCTTCGCGTATGAAATTGGGAATTATAGAACGGTGTTTGGAAGTTACAAAAGAAGTATGGAGTCGACGAGACGCATCCGCAGCAGAACGCATGGCCATGCAAGTAGATGACAATTGCACACAAAGCTTCTCGTCGTATACAACAATACGAAACGATGAGTTCGACTTAGTAGACGAGCTCAATTGGAAAGACACACGGCAGTGGGAGCAGACATCAATTTCCCATATGAGTTCAATGGACCCAGAGGTCACAGTCAAGGGACGATTGCATTGGCTGGGAGTAATGAAGGACTGGAACTGGGAGATTCTTCTTGGATGAATGCAAAATCATCGTATTATTCATTTTAATTAACCACTCGATGGGCGTTTGGGTGTAAAGGGTGATACGTGTCCAAAATCGATGGCAGTTCAGCAGGACCAGGGGGCGTTCAGTAACACCTTCCAATCTTCCACGGGACCTGATAGGTTGCCGGAAATAACCTGTTTTCCCAGAAAAAGTAATGTTTTAGAACCTACTGTTGCAGTAACACCGGAACTGGTTCCAGAACGTTACGCAATTGGGTCATTTCAATATGTAGCTTCACCATGTCGCACTAGATACCTCTTACGATACACAATATCTTTCTTCTGTTTCCTCGACCACAAACATCTTCCTCCTCGAACTTGATCAGTGTGTGAGGTCAAGATGCACCAGGAGTACGCAATCCCATGTAATACCAACTTCGGCAACTTTTCCTTCCACATACCTGCATAGTACAAGCTAGCTAGTCCAAAGGAAGGAAGGACGGACAATGTACATTTCTAAATACCCCTCTCGCTTGGAACGCAGCTTCCGGAAGAGACGGGTATGACAGATAGCCCATGCCTAGATAGGAAATCATGGAACCTGGGTTCTCTGATGTCTCTGTACCTGAGTTGCATGAGCTTGTCCTACTATTGAAAGTTAAATTGCAAATGAGAAAAAAACATGATGGTCAGGTGAGGTGAGATACTGTGAATACAACATGAACGACAAAGTTCAACAAGAAAAACATATTTTCAAAAGATGTCGGAGACTAACGATTCTAACATGCACCTACAATATACCCTCCAGACCTAACCATAATCATACTGCACCCAATTCCAAAACCCATCAAACACCGAGCCTTTAATCCTACATTTTTTTTTCCGCCTCAAGCACAGAACACAAAACACAGCACGTCATCCATCACCAACGCATACGTAACTGCCCCAACCCCTACACGGCCGCAACCTTCCCATCCGCACACACAACACACATGAAAAAAAAGACTCGTCACATGCTCACTCAATCACCTCACACACGCCTATGCAAAACCCCCCGTGTCACTTGGTCCAAACCCTATGACGCAAGCCTGCATGGTGGAAGTTTGATCAGAATTTCGGTATCAACGGGTGAGTTTTGGTTGTACAGAAGAAAAATTGACATGGCACTAGTGGGTGGGTGTGTGTGACTTGCGATGTGACGGAGAGGAGGGAGGGAGTGAATGTGATGTTTGTTTATCATGCTGTGGTTGGGGGACTGGAATTTTGGATTGCTTGGGCTATAAAAGGTATGGGTTATGTGGTCGTATGAGTGATTAAGGAAGTGGGTCAAGGATGTTATGTGAGAAGGGGGAAAACGAGACGGAAGGAGGGGAGCCAGGTGATAGCTTTGTTGTCTGGTTTAAGTTGAGGGTGAATATATAGAGAATAGCCTATAGTGGCTTTCTTAATTCAATCGTATGCGATATCTTCCCTTTTAGTCGTTCCTTCCTTGCTATTTTTCAATCACATCCTCATGCGCCCTTCTGTACCAATTCCGATACTTGTTGCTCAATGGCCTTGTCGTCGAGGCCCTTGAGCGGCAACTTCCTCTCCTTTCCGAAATCTAGAATTGTAACCCGTAATTAGCATTCCTTGTCCTCGTCTCTCTTCCAATTACGCTTCTACGCACCGAATCTCGCAAAGACTGTGGGCTCGGTGCCGCTGGCTTCTCGGATCATAATGGGAATCGACGGGTTGGCCTTCTTCATGGCGGGATAGCTTCGGGTGAGGAAGTTCCTGTATCACTCCGTCAGCTACAATTTCTTTCCCAATCACCCTATCATGCGCAATTGCGTTTGCGACTCCCCTTGCTCAAAACATATTGTATTGTGAAGGCGCATACCTTGTCGCAGCGCTGTGCTCGCTAGTCTGGCAAAACAGGAAGCGCAGCTCCTTGAGCCCATTTCCAAATGCTTTCGAGGCCATTGCGAGAAACGTGGGCGTGAAGATTGTTTGCGTGAAAGGGTATCAATTGGAGGGAGGTGTCGTCACCCTCCAAAAGCGCCCGCCCGCGCCGACATTCAATGTTCGTCGAGCTGGCGCCCTGGCCAGGAACGCGCTATACCTAAAGTAGCCTAACACCGTCGGAGCAACGAAGCGCCATTGTTTAATCCCGGATTTGTCCCATCTGACGAACCCTCAGGCCCGACATCGCCGCCAACGACAAACGACCTCAGCATTTGTCAATTGCTTCCGGACCTCACTCACCCTTCTCCGGACAACGCCCCGCCCCTCCCTATCCTGCCAACAAAGCGAGCGAGACAGAAAACACAGCAATCATGTCGTTCCGCCCCGGCTCCCGCATCTTCAGCTCCTTCCGACCTTTCTTCCAACGCGCAAATGCCCGCCGACGAGTCAACACGGCTGCCGGTGCCGAGCCCGCTGGCTTCCAAAAGTTCTGGAACAGTCCCATTGGCCCAAAAACTGTGCATTTCTGGTACGCACTGCTTCGCCCTTTCCCGTAGTCTTCCATTCTTTGCGACAAACGCACCTTTTTTTTTGGGGAGAAAGACTGGCGGCTTTCGAACTTTCCCCCGCAATGTCCGAAGCGTCGCGTGCGCAAGTGACTTTGTCCGAAACGCACCCTTTGCCAAACACAAACACAGCATACGAATGCCAACATGTACTGATCATTTCTGCAGGGCCCCAGTAATGAAATGGGGTATGGTCCTCGCCGGCGCCTCCGACTTCTCCCGCCCCGCCGAATCCCTCTCCTTCACCCAGAACTTCGCCCTCATGTGCACAGGCGCCATCTGGACCCGCTGGTGCTTCGTCATCCGCCCCAAGAACATTGCTCTCGCCGCTGTCAACTTCCTCGTCTTTTGCGTCGGTGCGACTCAGGTCGGTCGTATCTATCTCTACAACCAGAGCCTGAAGAACACAGAGGGCCAGGCAAAGGGTGAGTTGCAGGATTTGAAGAACACTGCCCAAAAGGCGGAGAAGGCGCTGAAGTAAGTGGTGGGTTTGTTGGAAAGGGGTTTATAGACTTGAGTGTGAGTGGGGAGATCATAAGGGACGTTTGTTTTGTTACCCTTGGTTCTTTTCAAGGAGAGCAAATGGGCCAGATGAAGAATAAGTCAAAATTCATTCATGTCCATCCATCATCTACCCAGTGCTAGCATTTCAGGAGTAAATGATGGTATCATATGTGGCTAGTCTTGATGATTCCCGACTGGAGACAGAAATACCATGAACTTTTTGTGTGTGTAATCCACAGCCTCATGCCCCCAAAATCTTTACCTCCATTTCCGTTGCCTTGTTGGAAAAAAACGCACACGACCGCAAGTAAACTTGCTTGGAATTTTCCGAGATATACGCCATACAAGGATTTCTGCATTTCTCGAGAAAAGAAAAATAACTTATACACGATAATGTATTACATTAGTGGTTACTGAACTCCGTTAGCGTGTGAAATCGTCGAAAGGAAAAGAATGAGGGGGAAGCCCGTGACCAAAGAAACAGAAGAAGAGATAAGAAGAAGAAGAAGAAGAAGAAGAAGAGGAAGAGGAAAAACAAACGTTGCAGCTGTATTACATGGCCCATGGCAAATGTATACATCATGGGGTATCAACTCTGCGTAATCATACAACACTACCATTTCCCGCATAAACCCATAATACAAAAACTCCAAGAAAGAACCGAAAAAAAAGGACGAAAAGAAAAACACACTCCCTCAACCTTAATAATAACTCAACCCCGAAGCCCTAGCCTTCTTCTTACTCTTCTTCTTCGTCTTAGTAGGCGTGGGACTCACCACATCTCTGCGCCCCACCCCGGTCGCTCTCTCCCTTTTTCTATCCCCACTCCCCATCATCTTACTCGCACCGCCCGTCATAAAATCGCCGTACGCACTCTCAGGATACAGCGCAGGCGTCGTGGTGCCGCTGGGCATCCACTCGCTGCCGTCTTCCCAGGCGCTGCCTTCAGCGTGTGCGGCGCGGACACCCTCGATGTACGCTTCCATTCTGGAGCGCTCGTCGTCGTCTTCGAGGCCGCAGCCGCAGCCGCAACCGACGATGCACTCGCCTTCGTCGACGCCTATTTCATCGCCCATGCAGTCCATGTGTGCAACGTGGCCGCACGCGGGACATAGGTTGAAGAGGCCGGAGACGCGAATCCAGCAGATGCTGCAGCTGTAGGTGGTTTCCACCTCTGCGGGCTTGGAGATTTCCGTGCTGACAGTGGGGGCTGGCCGGCTTTCGCGCCACGACGAGCCGCCAGAGACGTTGGATGTGCCCCGTGAGAGACTTGGTCTGCTGGACCGGCTTGGGGGCGGTTGCAGTTTGGACTGAGCAGGTGATGTGCTTAGTCCAGCAAGGCTCTCGTCAAGCTCTGCAGTGGGCGTGCGAACTGGTATCGAGAGACGCAAGTATTGCTCCGGAGGAATGAATGCATCCATGGGCAGGTCCGCTATCTGTTCTTCGGACAGAATGTTTGTTATGGTGCTGGGCTGGAACTCTGTAGCCTCTGGATTGAAGGAGAAGTGCTTTGGAGATGCAGCAGATAGGCGCTTCGATTGCACCGTAGTGGGCGTCGGAGGCACTAGTGTTGTTGAGGCTCTTGATACGCGTTGAGCTATCTTCTCATCCTCCTCTTCTTCTTCTTCGTCATCGCTAGACCGTTTAATCGCAAGTGAAATCGAGCCAGACTTTGAGCTGGTACGAGAATAATCGACTGGGAAGTACGAAACAAGCCCATTAAACTTGAGTACTTCAGCTCGAGCACTGACTAGACCCCACCGATTCAGCATCTCAGCATACTGCTCTCGCCAGACACGATGTAGCCAATCTTTACTTGCATCTAGTAACGGCCGACTGAAACATGCCTCGTCATCGAACTGGTCTTGGTTTTTGAGTGTGACCTTGATAGCCCTGCCACCATCGCCCTCTCGGGGCGTGCCGGGCACATTGCGTTCTTTGACACCTGTCGTGGCGTAGCTGCCTTCATCATCCACCTTTTCGTAGTCCGAGTCGGATTCGCCAATGTAGTTGATATCGACGTGCTCAGACTGTCCGAAGCTTGCGCGCTTTCCTTGCTTTGTGCGTGGGGCTGCCATGCTGTTTTGGTCGTGAGAATCACTTCCATAGAATGTCGTTGTTCCCCAAGTCACCCCACTAGTCGGCGCAGATGTAGAGAGATCTTCGATCCGTGATCTGACCGGAGGTGAAGAAGACATTGCGTTTGAAAAAGGCCGTGACAACGCTGCTACAGCACTCGCAAAATTTGCAGTCGAGCTCTTCTTGTGAGCTGTATGACTATTCTCTGGCGATGTTCCATATGGTGTGTGATTTGCTGTATGAGCATTTCTAATTGGAGGTATTTGAGACAAGAGAGGTGGCGTGTTGCCAGTCGAGTAGGGTGTGACAGGGTCCGAATGAAATGCATCGCTACTCCATGGCCCGTTCGAACTCCCATGACTTCCGTAGATATCAAGATTCTTAACGGATCTCTGAGACCCAGATTCATTGACCGGGGTTGCAAAGCGTGAATACGAAGGCGTAGGTGGGATGGAAATCGTGGGCTTGAACAAACTCCATGCCGCGTCCGACGAGGGGAAGTAGTCTAGGGAGAACGCCGGTGCTTCCATAGACATAGGAAGCTGAGACTGCCGCATTCTAGCCATGGCTGAGGTCACACCTTCGCGCGTAGCAGGTTCCGCAAATATGCAAGACAACATGGCAAGCATCTGAACATCTGCCAGGCGCTCAAAGTGGTCAAAAAGTGCAGGTATCAACCAAGTGACGATAGGATGATGACCCCACTTGACCCGAGCATTGAGCTGAGGGTTAGTTACACTTTCTGACTCGTCAAATGCGAGGTCGAGCCCACTGTCCTTACGTTTTATCCTTACCAGAGCCCTTCGGGCCAGCACAAGGACCTGGTCTCTCCGGTATTGTTGAGGAAGTATTTCCACAGGTACTTCATTGCTCAAAATTAGTTTACAAAGCATCCATATATCAGCAAGATCCTCGAATCCGTGCCTTCTTGCTACTTCAGAGTTGTGCTCGCAAATGATGGGCCCAGGGCCAAAAATTCGGTACTCCTCCGCAAGCACACGCTTGCTTGGAACCATATCGTCCGTAGCCGAGAATAGGATAGACACTGTGGATTTAGTCTTGGATGGTTGTTTTGCCACACCACCCGAAGAAGGTAACGAGTTCCGTGATTGAAAGCGAGAAATAGATTTCTGCCAAGCCAGAGGAGGCTGAAAGTTGCCGATACGTGCATTCCCGTCATGATCAGAGCCAGATGAAGACGATGGAGTGGAAGAAGTTTCCCAAGAGCCAACAGAAGAGGATGGAGACGACGCTCCATCCGAATCCTCAGCACGACGGGAAGTAAAGCGACCAAAAGAGTCAAAGATATCATTCTTCAGGCCACTTTGGCGAAGATTTCTCGCAACCTGAAATCTGAACACCTCTGAGCCAGGCATTGATTTTACTGGTGGTATCCTTGCAACCACAAGGGACCCATCGGCTGAGAACCGGGCAGTACACTGAATGGGAAGGGGAATGTTAGCGTTCATATGAGAGGATTGCATCACATCATCAGTGAACTCGCCCTCGTGATCCTCGTCTTCGCTAGAACTTTCTCCCGGCAAGGGTCCAAGATCTTCGAGTGGTTCAACGTCTTCGCCCAGGTCCAGGCTATCGTCCAAAGCGCGCTCTCCCAAGGCATACGAGAGTACTGCTTCCAGAGCCTCGCGTTCCTGTTCAGCACAGGTAGCAGCGATGCGATGCATATTGTGGACTAGTTCTTCTTGGTGTTCTTTGCTGATGGATGCTGTTGTCCTCTCAAATTCAATGTCTAGCGGGGTTGGTATCCTGTGGCGAATGGAATCGGGTTGTCCGTTTTCAACAGCTTTGGGGTAAGCAGACGGAAACCTGATAGTGAATCGAAGGAACACAAGCTTTGCACCATCAGTTGCAGGATCGTAGTCACCCCAGGGCCCGTTGAACGAGACCTTGATGTAGCGCCCCGGCACGTCAATCTCTTCAAAAGCGAGCTTCTTGTATTTGTTGCCGACGTATGATATCTCAGCACCGAGGTCATTCTGTTCCTGGTACGGGTACTTCTCGCCAAGATCCTGCTGGTTGGGCCGAGCGTGAATATCATTGACATTGTTGTGACGATCACCCCCGAATTTGACTCCGTTGATCCAAGTGATGTGGTTAACAACACGTGGGTCGTTTCGGCGAATGGGCTGGGCAGTCATGGTCTCTCTCTGCACTATCTCTGGATGTATCTTGGCGTGTGGTTGCCCAGGAAAGCGCGAGGTATGAACGTCTTCGTTGAGGGAGTAGTTCTGCAGTAAGGTTGACAAATTCCCTTTCCGCTGTTGGCGTGGTGGACCAAAGTGGTCCCGATCACCTGCAGTAGTGGTAGGAATAGGACCATCGCGATAGGATACATAGGTAGCCCCTCTACGCGTCGCACTGGGCTCTTCGACAAGACGTTCGCCTTTTCGATAGCCGACAGCCTTTTCGAGAAGCTTGGGATCGAGGTGATGAAGTTGTAGGCGCCTGTCAGTCCCCCAAGAAATCAACTGGAAGTCACGATTATCGATGCCGTAGTCAGTAGAGCCACGAGAACGCCACAGGAACTCGCGGACTTGAGCATCAGAATCGTGCTTCTGAAAGGCGTGAACTGGCTCATTATTAAAGGTTGACGCATCGCTATCGTTGACATGCTTGTACAGCCAAAGGTTCGAATTACCGCGTTGCGGCATGGCAAGAATGCCATGAGGAAAGGGTGTGTGGCGCGCTCGCCATACAGGATAGTGAGTGCGGATGACGCGCCGGGGGGCAGTGATATGATCAGACCTGCCTACATTGCTCCAAAGCTTGATGGTCGCGTCCAAAGAGCATGTCATAATTTTGCTTGGGTCGTTGCGGTTCCAGTCAATACCGTAGATCTTGGTAGTATGAGCGGCAATGGTCGAGAGGGGAGTCGCTCCATGGCGAGTATCCCAGATGTGGAGGTACTTGTCGTGGGCGCTTGCAATAATCTTGTCATTCTGGCGATTCCATTTGACTTGGGTTGCTCCAGCAGTATAGTCGGCGAGCTTCAACGGGGCTTGCCTACTCCGGAGGTCATGTATGAAGACGAAGCTGTCAACTCCACATGTCGCGAGTAAGTCTGGATGATGGGCAGAGAAATTGATGTCTGTGATGGCGCGTTCATGGGCGCGTAGCGTGTATTCAATGGGTGCTTTCTTGCTGTTGTACGGCATGGAGAGATTGTATACGAGCGCGAGCTGATTGCGGGTGGTAGCAATCCATTCTGCGCGTGCCGCAAAGGGTGACCACTGCACATCAGCGACATCCCACGACGATTGGTTTGGAATGAAACGAGGTAAGGAAAAAAGATTGTCCAAGTCAATGATGCGGAGGCCGCTCTTGCTGGCAAGGACGATGTCGCGGCCTGCTGGGCTTATGCTGGCAGCACCAATCTCATCATCTACTTTGACCTCGACATCGCGATCAAACGTCGGCGACTGGAACGCTGATAGAGGCCCGCCCGCCGTGGCCGCCATCTTGTTGCTGGCCGTCTCGGGCATGCGCGTGTAGTCGTGACGGCGGTGGTAATGAAGCAGGCAGTGGCTCCCCTGTCCAGGCGTCTCTAGCGCCGCTGGCCGATTACGCAACATCACACATGCATGTCTAGCCCTTTGGCCCTACCCAAGACCAGACGACACAGGTTTGTTCCTCCAAGCGCAGAGAAAGAAAACTCCTACACACACCTTATTCTGGTACCGAAAAGCATACTCGCTTTCTCCACACGAGCCCTCACCCTTCACAACCTCTCGCTCTACACAAGCGGCATCCTGCCCCACCATCAGCTATGGCACTGCCCAAGCGAATCATCAAGGAAACCGAGCGCCTGGTCAACGAGCCGTAGGTATTCCCGACGGTATGGCATGCTATTTTACTGATCTGGGATCCCTGTGTAGTGTTCAAGGAATCAGCGCGACGCCGCACGACGACAACCTGAGGTATTTCGATGTTACCATTGACGGCCCTAGCCAGTCGCCTTATGAGGGTATGCTGGTGCCCAGTAATGTTGAAGTTTTCAACTAACAAACCCTTCATAGGTGGTGTCTTCAAGTTAGAGCTATTTCTCCCAGACGACTACCCCATGACGCCGCCCAAGGTCCGCTTTCTCACAAAGATCTATCACCCCAACATCGATCGTTTGGGTCGCATCTGCCTTGATGTTCTGAAAAGTAAGTTTGGAGTCATACTTCACAATACCAAGGCTTTGCTAACATGTCCAGGTAACTGGTCGCCTGCCCTCCAGATTCGTACGATTCTACTCTCGATCCAAGCTCTTTTGGGCGCGCCCAACCCGGACGATCCCCTTGCGAACGATGTCGCCCAGGCGTGGAAGGAGAACAAGAACCAGGCTATTCAGACGGCTCAAGAATGGACACAACAGTACGCGAAGCCGTGAGCCTACATCTTTGATATCACCCAATTCGGCGATACTCTAACGTTGTCATGGGTAGGGAGGCTGTCCTCTTTTCCCAACGCGCTGTATGGGGTTCCAAAAGCACAGCCTCCCACCATGCCACGTAGCGATGATTCATTAGCCTTTCGAAGGTTCACATACAACGGACTGACCCCGTTATTTTTGCCCATCTCTTTTGTTTAGTATTAGCCACTTTGCTGCTTCTGCAAGCCCTGGCGTTGGATGGACAATCTGGACAGCATGATAGCGATATTCCCTGTTGGCATAATTGAGAAATCTATCGTTCTCTCTTGAGCCGGATAGTCACCAACACTTAGACCATGGAAACGAATTATGATTCCAAAGTCTCGTGCCATTGTTGCGTGATGTGTCGTTTGACGTAAAGTATAGTCGTGGCCCATGTCGCAACTTGTCTTGCTGTGTAGCATGCATTTGCTGCAATATATGAGCCAGCACAGAGCAGATTTGTAGCTACATTCATTAATGTAGATAGTGTTTTCCTTCGTGATGCTCCAGCTTCAAAGTCTGCATCGTAGGCGTTTCTGCGTGTTCATCTTGAGCAAATGGTGAGCACGTCCGCAAGCAGCTTCCAGGGTTCCGTTGGTGGGGAATAGGATGCTGGGCAATTTACCTGTCCCAAGCCCCTCATCGACACAACATCCCCACCCCAATGTCGACATCAGTCAACTTTCGGCCTTGCGCTGTCGTTTTCTGCTCTCAGCTTTCCTCATTTCTGTCCTTGTTTCTCGATAAATGAGGTTATGCTTTGTTGCTCTCGTGGTCCGCCCCTTGGCCTCTCCGCTGTGGATTGAGCTTTGGTGCTTCGTCACATCGAGCCTCTCCTCCCCCCGCCGTATGTTGGATATACAAACACAGAGAGCGAAATCATCAGCGTCTGATCTGGGATCTCAGCCTCTTTGCAGCTCCAGGGGCGATGCTTCTCTTCCAGAAAGCCGGTCGCGTTCTGTCCGCAACGTCGCCAAGACCCCAGTCGATGAATATTCGTAGCGGGGGTACCTCCTCTGCCGGAGCACACACACACACACCATAAGGGACGCCCTTCTATCGTACATGGAAAGGCATAGGTGATGCCTGCCATCATCAGAATCAGTGCTGCCCCTCGCTGGGCACAGGTATACACACAGAAACGTGGCGCAGATGAATGACACCGTGGTTCCAGAGCCAAAGCTATGCGGGAGGCAGCATCAGCGGCTGGCGTGTAGGGCATCCTACACATCCTACACACCCCTCACAGCGAGTCATCAGCGCCAGCAGCATAGGCGGAAGCCCGTAACTGACGACGGTGGCATACTGCCAGCTCCAATTCGTTCGCCTATACGCCCCGCGGGACGCGAATGGAACAACTCCAAGATCACAACACAAGGGCAGCCGACAGGCACCACACAACACATAACCAGGGATTCTGAGCCTCGACACCGAATCCTATGTGTGGGTAGAAGCAGATGTCATGGTGTAGTCATTGGCACAGTGTGCCTTCTCCCGCAAGTATCCCCTCATTGAGTTCTGTGTGTGTGTGGCTGACGATGTATGCTTTCTTCTTAGGCCATAATCGCAAATTTGCATGAATTCTTGCAGAGCTGCATACGAAGCCATAGAATACACGAAGACGCACACTGCCTCAAACTGCAGCGACGAGGTTTCCGTAATACGATGTCGCGCTCCGCCCGACAAGAAGGTTGACGACGGCATCGGCACAGTGACGGCCACCCTCCTTGGCAAACGGAACACAAGCAGAACTGTGAGGCCATGAGGGGCACTTCACTGGCCATCATCAGCAATGGCATCGTTGCTCTCTTGAGTGAGACCATCGGCGGAGCGTTGTCATGAGCGCCAAATGCTTGGATGTGGTCCGTACAAGGCATCAGCAACGCGGTGTGATGGGAGCTGGCATATCCGCTTTGACAAGCGCATTGAGCTTTAGTAAGAGCTAAGAGATTCGACATCGAGCACCGTACTTCGTGATCATGACATGAACGTGAGCGACAAGCGGCACATCTCTGCTTCACACTGGATGTCTCATCAAGGGATGTGACATCTCCTCTTATCATACTTCATGGTGGAGATGTGTGGGTTGAGTTTTGACTTGGAAATCATGGCTTTTAGGTCCCACTCAACCCACGGCCTTGCTGGAGCAAGCTTATGGATGGTTGCTGTTGATCTTGACGAGAATAATGGTTCCACCTGAATAGTGGCTCTAGTGGACGGCATGCTTTCAGGCGGCATGTCAAGGTACCTTGGCGACAGTTATCGACTGAAGTCCACACAGGCCAGACCTGCGCTTCGGTGTTATCCCCAGGAGAACATATGCCATGGCCATCCTAGTCGTAGACTTCGGTCAACGCCTCGAGGAGTATTTGGAGCATCGTCTTGGCTCCCTTGGTAAAAGCATGTCTCTGTTGGACCCATTCGTTGGCGATATTCTCATTGCCGGTATGACACATTGTCATATTTCAATCATGTATGAATGGACTGTTCAGTCCATGAACTTTGCATGCATCGGTCGATGCGCCTCCGCATCTGCAACAGGACAATATGTTGAGTTTACCGGACAAGACAACGGTAAAGAACAAGCTACCAACGACATCGCCGGACGGGATACATCATACCGATGGATGGTCCATTCAGAGTTTTTCTGGGTCCTTCGAATATTTTGATCACCCGTCGTGGATCGGATTGCCCAGGCGCGCTGTCATATCAGCCCAAGTTGTAGCCTCCACCCCCTGGAAAGACCACATGCACGACTTCGGCTGAAGTGGTGTAGGCATTGTCCTCCACAAAAGTTCGTGCCTATGGCAGCTACATATATCGGTCAAGATTTTGCAGTACCAAGAGACGCTGATGTTGTTTGGTTTGGGTGAGAAGCCCTAGGCTACCCTCAAACTGGTTGAAGGCAGCATGAATCTTCCGTTTACAGGAGCGTATCTCAGTATCGGAACTTCTCATGGTTCTAGCTCTTCTTATGGATTCTTCTGGCCAGAGAAATTGAGAGGAACCCAACTCATAACGATCCTGAGAAGCAATACGCCAGCGAGTATCATACGGGTCAGAATAACATGAGCCTTCTTTTTCTCCTCTTGAGCAGAAGAAGGTTATTCAGCAGCGCAACCAGATCTGCTTGAGGAGTCTGCGACGGAACCTAATTGCTATCGCGATTTCCTGCCAAGTCGAATGATGTCCAGGAAAGTTCCATTGAGCTCTCAGGCCACTTCGAATTTGCACTGTGTTCTCCTTATCCAAGCTTGTTACTGTCCGGCAAGGTGTGATCCGAGGAACCTTCTCTTGACTGCATCATGCAATTGGTCTTGTATTCTGGTATCCGGATATCTGGGGTGTGGTACCGATCTCCTGCATCTATGTGTATGGTTGCTGGTTTTGGGGATCTGAAACAAAGAAAGCTTTGGGATATACGATCGACCACCAGCGTATCCGATGGAGATGTGCCTCGATGTACAGTCTCTGAATGACCATCTGCGGGAGCGGTAGCCTTAGCGCCAGCAGGACCGTCGTTTCTTGCCGTTTGAGGGCTTGATGCGAGGTGCTTCGTGCGCTGTTTTGTGAACTGGTGATCGGACACCAGGGTTTCGCAGGCCAGTAGCAAGCCATGATGCTGATCTTGCGTTTTGCATCTACCACACCTGTTAGCTGGGTTGAAGATGCGACTTGAACTGCGCGATGGTATGGATCTTCCGGGGGACTCTGAACCATACATTTGGGAGCGCGTTTATCGGCCTTTGGCTTTGCTCGGTGGTGACCACAATGTGTCGGCGCCCTCGGGTAAACAACCCCCACACCTACGATTCCTTGTTTGACCAAGTGGTGTTGTATTTCGATGGCAGAACTCTCGAATGTTTCGATTCATCGCCCAACGATGGTCTTTGGTGGACTGGGTAACGCGATGACCCTGCGGCCCAGGCGGCGTCTCGTACTCGAGGCGTTGTTTATGAACAAAGGCTTTCATGACTGGACAACCGAGTCGGTCGAGGACATTGTAAAGAATCTCTCGCCCCTTTCAAGCCGGCCGAGATTGCCAAAAATCTCGTAACCAGAGTGCGCATTGTGCAAGGAGTGGTACTGAATTCCCTTTAAGTCTTGCAAGAGGGGCAGACATCGAGCTGGGGTACGCTGGGAGTGATCATCTACACGGCTGATGTCAGTCTTCATCAACCTGCGCTGTTGTCATACTTGCCCACATTGGTTTCTCTCAGCTGTTTGTCAATCACAGCAAGAGCTTCCCTGGTGTTGTTCGTTGCTCAGGGTTGTAGCGACCTTCGCGGAGCTTGCTGCGGTGAGTGTGATCCTGCAGAGATGAGCAAGGTGTCTGCAATTGCCATTGCCCCTTGTTGGAGCCTGTGTTCCCCTTGACCCAAGCCGCTTTATCTCCGTTGTTAGATTTAGGAGATACGCAATAGGAAGTCAAAGGGATGTATGCAGGCGCTCGTAGCGGCGATTCGTTGCTTCGACTAGGCTCGCGCTGCATACAAGGGCATTGTACAATGCATCAGGAGCCGGTTCTGTTCTCATGAGAGGAGATTAATCGATTTGCGAAGAATGGTTCGTATCATCGCAGCGATTCTACTTACTGCAGTCGAGAGATTGCCGCTCACAAGATGTTCGGAAGCGATCCAAGCTGGACACTGCCAGTACCTCCTGCATCTACATGAGGTTGTATCAGACCTTCTCAAGTCACTCATGACTCTCCTTAGAGTGTGGTGTGTAGATCCTTCAGGACCGTTGTCTGCCTCATGGGTGACTCGCCCGATGGTGTTGAGGTCCGCTGCCGCATCGAAGGTTTTGTAAAGGACATACCTTGAGCACACATGAGGTCACTACTCCGTTCTAGAGAAGCGTCTGCAAGTTTTCATGAGTAGAAAGACATCGTCGGCTTGTATGTTGATGGTCTCGCGCTGGTGTTGTTGTTGGAGGGGGAAGAGGGGCGCAATATCAACTCCCCGCCAAGGCTCATTGCCCGCGCGCTCGATGGCTGCAACACCAGGTCAGCCAGCACAGGCAGATAGGAAAAGGTCTGCATGAGGCAATGAAGCAATGAGGAGAAGGCCTGCATGAAGCAATGCTCGGTCCCAAGCAGAGTTACTGTAAGGTGTCTCTATGGTGGATGGAGAAGCAAAGTCAAGTCAAGACTGTGCAGAAAGATATGGACTGGTAGGGCAATGGCCCCAACCAAGTCCGCAGCAAGATGGAGCATCACAAGGCAAAACTATGCTCTCTGTTTGTCACGCAGGACCCCTGGGAGGTGGTGTCGTCTCCGCCTTGGCCAATGTTCACGTTGCCCCGTGCATTCATTCTGCCACCCAAAATGATATCACACCTGACCCCGCTGACTTTCTTTGGGTATATAAGTTATTAAATCCTCCATACTTTCATTAAGCAGCATCCATGCTATAGGATGGCATACGGCAATACCCAGCCAGAGGGTAGGTGAATGGCGAATGGGCCAGGGTCAGGTACGTCCACTTTGATTTCTGCGTTCCGTCCGGATAGAGGTTCGACTGCGGCGAGAGGTTCGATTCCAGCAAAAGACGTAGGTTGTATCAGGAGGTAAGTATAGGACTAACAAGGGCCTGATACAACCGAACTTTTTGCACTTTTTTGCTCCTGGAGAGGACACAGGCTGAGGATGAAGCTCGGCTATCGACTGCAGCATTTTTTTGTTTTGCAGCTGGAGCTGGTGCACGCTGTGTATATACGAGAGCGCTGTAGGCAGTCTTTTTTGTTGCCTTTTTTGCAGCTTCGATAACCCCTTCTGCGCGCCGCCATGGCCACACGGATTGCATCAGAACACCATGTTCAACCCCCGCAGCGCGTCATCTAGCGCTTCTTCGGAATGACTACGACTAAAGATGAGGCGAGATCATTTGGTCACCTGGCGCAGAGACAGCGTTCCTATGACAAGATCATGGCTCGATTTCTGCATGAGCTTTGCTGCGTTGAAAGTTCACCGCCCAGGGGTACAATTGAGCAAAAGAAACAACGCACAATTGCTGCTGAGACGTAGGTTTTGAAGAATGAACGAACATGAGAGGTAGGCGCAAGCGTGATATGTTGATATCCTGGCTTGCAGTGTAATATGATTGTCTGCCTCAGTGCACAAGCACAGGTTTCGCGTCGACGATGAGTCGCATTGCACCACTTCCAAAGCCCTCAGAAAGGGCCGCGTCAATATCAGCCTCTATTTGGGCAAGATTGCGCAACTAGCATATATGCACGGTAGGAATTGATTGCGCGATTCTCCGAAATTGATTATTCGCCTAAGCGACTTAGAGAAATTCTGGGGTGAGTACAACAACAACAATGGAAGGTATTTTCATCACTGTGGGCAACCAACAACAATGAAAGCAATTCTCATCAACATGAACAACGAAGACACCTGAATTTCTCACATCAAGTTTCTTCATTACACAAATACTGGCATACGTGCAAATTGGCGCGAGAACAACTGGATATCGCATGGGGTTTGATCGATCACATGATTAGATTGATTACACAACATGAAATGCTACATGCGCGCCTCTCGCGCCTGACACCAAAACCCCGATCCTCATACGCTCCAGCCCTCCGCAGCCCCAGTTTGGCCCCTCGTCTCTCTCCCGTTGTCTCTCACTACAGCCAATGACGCGCGCGACGTCGGACCGATGTGCGCGGAAACAACGCCCGGTGCGGTCGTCATACCGTCCCACGCGAACCTGTTTCCTCTCCTTGCATGAGTGGGGTGGTGTGTGGAGTCCGACCTCCATAAAACGTTGCGCGTTCGCCCGGAAAAGAATTCCAGTAGTGTGGGGGTGTGAGGAAGAAGAAGCAAAGAGCTTGGAAATGTGGCGTGATGCGTACTACTCGTGTCCTCGATATGGTGTGCAGAAAAGAACAAAGGAAGACGGGTGATGGCGTTCTCCACAGTATACTCTCCTCGCGCCTACGAAAGCCTCTTTACGGCCATGGGCGCTGTAAGATCTTTCGATCTGACATGCTCAATCCTATCTAGCCCTGGGGTTCAGGGCCGAATGGAGAGCGACATGTGATATTTCATACGCTCGCTTTCTTCTTCTGACTGAACGCACTTGTAAAGTCCGTTTCTAGCTCTTCGAGGTTTGAGTATGCAGATGAGAGTCTTGGACTTGGAGGTGAAAGATGTGCGCATATTTCTGGCATCTGTTGCTTCTTTGTCAGTACGCGCATTGTGAAGAGCCTACCGGCATGTTGCGGGGGCACTAGAAAGGACTTACGGAACATGCAGAGTCGGAGCGGGGACGTTGTAGGTATTGTTGGCTTTGTGCTTGAGCTTCTATGGCTTGCATTTCGTAGGTGTATGTTATGCGCAGGAGATCGTGGATTGTTAGGTGTATGGTCGACATGGCTGATTTAGCGACAGCGTCCCTTGTTTGAAAAGCAGGGAGTGAATGAGTTGGGAGTTGATTTTCTTTTCGGTTCTGGATATATAGTACAACAGGGACGTCGAAAGATGAGGATTAGAGTTGGTGTTCTCAGAAGCTGCAGATGGGCGACTCGAGGGGTGTGGAGGACTAGGCTATATAACGCGCGTTGGCCTCCCTCGTTCTGCTTATTTGAGGTTGCTCACAAACACCTCTGCTATGATTGGTCGGCGCCAGCAACCGACTCTGCTTTGCAAAGGAACACGCAATGCAGGGACTTTGTCAAAAGCGTGGAGCCATGTGTGGAAACTCGCGTCCTCCCGAGTCCAGGTCAGTACAATGTGGGTTTCAGACTAACCAAGTTCAAGTCGTGATTGCAAGTAATTGGAGATGGGCGACTTGTTGGTTGTGGCAGCTCAGGAGCTTTATGTGAAGAGCTGACACAGACTATGCGGCATGCGTCATGCATCAGCCGTCTGGAAGTGTCGCACTGATGGGCAGCTGCTATGCTGAAAAGAGCTTAATTTCAACCTTGCAGAACTTGGATCTATTCTCTGTTTCGCTGTTCATGCTGCATCGAGCCACTTTCTATTGGTGCTTGCGCAATACTCTACTGCAGGCGCACGGGGTTGGCGTCCTCCGGCGGAGATAAACACCGACCCCGACTTCTCCGACTGCACCGCCTCGTGAACAATGAAGCGTTTATGCTGATGCCTAGAGATTACCGGATGGTACCGCTACTGCCACTGAGACTTCGGTCAAAGGACGAGTGGTGTTAACGCCGAGCAGAGACATTCGAGTCCAACAAAGTGGGTGATTGACGGGCCAAGGCAACAGCTTTTTGGTCCTTGTTTCGTGCCAACCACCCCCTTGTTGAGATACCGACTACTACTATGTGTACCGAGCTGAGACAATGGCTGATCACCAATACGTTCTCTCGAGTCAGCATGGTATCGCACGCGTTGTAATTTCGACCTGATAAGCGCTGACCGAGAGCGATAATGAAATTGGATCTATGTTTCTAATGCTGATACATACCTCTATTACACCTTTTTGCCACAGCCGCCCCCGTACTTCAATCCACTCCAGTCTGCTGGTTATTGACACCTTGGATAGAAAAAAAAGTAATATGTGTACCTTACCTACCCAGTTCAGGCCAGCATGATCAGCTACTACCCATACTGGGAACCTGATCCTCTATCCTGTGCAACAACGGCACGCGCTCGGCATCAACATTACCCTCGCCCTCGGGATCAGGATACACCATCTTCTTCCACTCGCCCTTGCCCACTTTGCTGACTCTCCACGTGCCCTGTTCTGCTGCCTCCTTGAAGAATTCCATGTTCTCATCAAAAGTGCGTCCACCCGTCTCTGGCAGATAGACGTACGTCCATAGGCCGGCAAAAGCATTGGTACCTGCAAATACAAGGAAGATGTAGTAGTCCAAGTTGTTGAAGAGCACTGGCGTAAGAAACGTGATAGCAAAGTTGGCCAGGCCCCAGATAATGACGGAGATGGCAGTTCCCTGTGCGCGGGCAGTGGTGGGATACACTTCCGTTGGGAACAGCCAAACAGTCGAAAGCCAGCCGATTCCGAAAGCGCCGGTAGCTACGAAGAGAACAACTGTGCCGATGATACCGGGGACATACACGGGAATGTGCAAAGAGTCGGAGTTTGCTACAAGACCGCCAAAGAGGGCGAGAAGCGCAAAGGAAGTTGATAGGATGATAGAGCCATGAATGAGGATCTTGCGGCGACCGATGGCATCGATGAGAAGCCAAGCGAGGGTCATGAGGAAAAAGTACGACGTGTAGTTTCCCAGAGTGAGATATTCCGAGTTGCGGACCGAGAAGCCGAGTAACTGCGATGCACTTTAGTACCATCGTTCTACATGAGGTCTTCAGGACTTGGTATCACATACCTCGAAGATTTGTGGCCCATACACGCTGACCGCGCCATATCCAGTCAATGCCTGGTTGACCTGAGACATGACTGTGATCATTGTAGGGTGGAACTGCGGGTGTCCAGGTGTCAACATATCCATATAACCAGCCTTTTCGTCCTTCTCTTTCTTATGCTGCTCCAAGAGCTCTTCGAGCTTATCCTTTCCTTGCTCTCCATAAATATCTTCCATTGCCTCTTCTGCCTGTTCCTTGTGGTCATGAAATATAAGCCAGCGCGGAGACTCTGGTAGGCGCTCCACAAACGCAATCAGCAGGACAGGATAAACCTGCATGACAATAATGGGGATGCGCCACGCCCACTGATTTTCCTTGCCAAGCAGAATCGTTACGAGGAGATTGATACCAAAAGCCATGACGAGACCGAAAATATTGCTCTGAAACTCCTGCGCCAGAGCCTTACCGCGAGAATCATCTGAACTCAACTCAGAAGAGTACGTTGGGATCACCGCGTCGATACCGCCAACACCGAGACCCATGATCACCCTTCCGGTCAACATAATACCCAAAGCGACCTGGCTGCTCTTCCCCAACATGCCCATCCCACTAATAAACATGAGCAGATTCCCCAACGAAGCCGTTGCCAAACTGAAAAAGATGCTTCTTTTCCTCCCCAGCTCATCGGCGAGTTTGGAGAAAAGGACGGCCCCAACTGCACAACCCAAATAGTATACGGCCACGATGACACCGACCATGGGAGACTCCTCGTATAAGCCCATGGTATCGAGGTAATTGTAGTTTGTGTTGATGAGCGACATCATACCCTGGTCGTAGCCGTACAGCGCAATGGCTGTAGCGGAGAAGATGACGACATTTGTTTGTTTGTCTTTTATTGCCTGGGCTATAAACGACATTGTGGGATGTGTGTATGTGGCCGTGAAGGCCTAGGCAAGGGCTCAGGATAGTCCGTATGAAGCGCTCGGAGGTTTAGTTGGCTAGTAACGTAGCTATTAAGAAGGTTTACAACAAAAGCGATTGAGAGAGCTGAAGAGAAGATCAAGGTTAAAAAGGTCTGGCTCTGACGTATACATATGCCCCGGGTGGATTAGTTATTAGACATTGAATAGACGCTACTTTTTTCACGCTTTCCTTGGTCAGCTGGCTGGTTGCTGTTATGCGCAGGGCGATCTCAAGGCTTTTTTGCTTTGACCTATGACGAGTGTATGCAGGGACGCGATGTCAATCCGAGACTAGGATCGGGAGGCTGCCCCCACCAGTTTGTTAGTGGTCTTTTTGCCAGCGATGATTTTACACTGCGTTTCTCTAGTAGGACCCTGGCCTTGATTGATGTTGTTAGATTCGCATTCCTCTATGGATTTTTTGGCCATGCTCTAGTGGTTCGCAATTGGGATAGCTTGGGTGCGCATCGGTGAATACCGTGTGTCACCGCTAAGCTTCGATCTGACATCCTTCGCGCCGCTAATTGTTAGCGACATCGCGCCTGATCGACTCGATCGCTTCTTTTTCGATGCACCCGGATACTTGTTCTCTCACCGTCAATCACAATCTTTCGCTTGCGTGACTGAGATGTGTGTGTGTAGAGGGGCAGCATTTCTCCACTGATTGCAGGGCCGTGTTTGAGAATTTACAACCTACGCTTACATACACAGCCCAGTGGTACCGATTGTGTGGAACATGTTCAGGTGGGGCTACGGGTCCCAGTCTTTTCTAAGGGTAGAGAACCTGACTCAACTAGAGTACCATACTACTTTAACAAGAGCTTTGAGTACCTCAATGATCGTCGTGGCAGGAATAATTCACCCTTTGGTTATGGTGCCTTCCGAATGTGGCATTCCAATCAATGCCAACGTCTGCGATACACTCTAACCTCACTAAAATATATTATGTGCTAGCTGAATTGAGGTCTTGTCCCTTCACCGACATGAATCGTAGTCTTGAGAGGATATCCGGTCCCTGGTAACTGACGATTCTTCGCAGGACCACAGCACAACGGCCCGGATTAAATCAGCGCCGCCCTGGTCATCTCCCGTGTGATTAAGGAGCCGCAGGTCTGGCGAGGCCATCACTGCCAAGTCGCAGAATAAGATCTCGACCTCCGCACAGCTGAAAGCTTTGATTAGACAAGCGAATCACAGCTACCCTTGGCTTGTCGATCTAATCTGTGCGCTCAGTCACCTACAGAAAGGCAGTGCAAAACCACGACTCAGCTGTGGCATCTGCAACCTCAGTCCCGCGGTCCTCGCTCCAGTAAGCCCGCAAAAGCACCCCGCCAAGTCGGGCTGTATCTGAATCAAGCCTACGCTTACACCACTCCCGCCACGGGGTGGTCTTCAATTGGAGTCGTTTATCGCAGCCTTGCCATTTGTAGTGTTCGCCATTATAGCCTCGTCCCGCTGCCAGCGCTACCTAGACGCCACCGCCTGATCGCACTGTTTTTAGTGGCCGGTACAATTTTTGAATGAAACGGGCCAGGGATAGGGGAGGGGGGCACGCGACACAATAATATGAGGTTCTCTCGCGCCCGAACGACTGGGGCGCAACCGAGTTGCTAGCATCAACACTTTTGATTTTGTTCCCTTCGCAGGTGAAAACAGTATTGCCATGACGGAGAAGGCGCAGAGTACAGCCAGTGTGTCCAATGGCACAAACGGCGATTCTTCCAAACGGCCGCAGCTGAAAAAGCAAGACAGCGACAAGGACTTTGACGATTATTTTGTATGTCTTCTTTTTTCTCGCGACAGCACCGTGTATAGTCGCTAACATTGATCAGATTGGTCCACGCGATCTCGATCACCACTCGAAATGGCCCGTCTTTCTCCGTGTTCACGGCAGTGTAACACCAGAAATGGTGTTGCCTCTGTTGTTTGTGGGCGGCTGGGCCAGCATGATTACACTGATATCAAAATTCGTACATGATCGTAAGCATTCCACAGCTGCTTCATTACCACGCAAACATGTACTGATTACACTCCACAGTCAGCGTCAACCAACTCCTGCTCACTGTCCTCGGTTTCGTTGTCGGTCTCGCACTGAGCTTCCGAAGCTCCACAGCCTATGAGCGCTACAACGATGGCCGCAAATACTGGGCCCAACTCACCTTCGCATCCCAGAATCTCGCCCGCCTCATCTGGATTCACGTCGACGAACGCCACGACAAGGACCCGGAGCTCGGTAAGCAAGACCTCCTGGCCAAAATCAACTGCCTGAACCTCATCGCCGCCTACGCCGTTGCACTCAAGCACAAGCTCCGCTTCGAGCCCTACGTGCACTACGACGACCTCCTGCACCTAGCCGGCCACCTCGACACCTTCGCCCGCGAAGCCGACCAGCCCGACGCCAACAAGAAACCCAGCGTCCTCAAAACCGCCGGCAAATTCCTAGGCCTCCCCATGGCCGAATCCAACCCGCGTAAACTCCTCAAGCGCTCGCGCGTACCCCTCGGTAACCTCCCCCTCGAAATCCTCAACTACCTCAGCATCTACATGAAATCCATCTACGACAACGGCACCTTCAAAGTATCAATCTACCAGACACAGTCGCTCAACGCAATCACGACTTTCAACGATGTTCTCGCTGGCACAGAGCGTATCCTGTCAACCCCTCTGCCCATCGCCTACAGCATTGCCATCAGCCAAATCACTTGGGTCTACATCTTACTTCTCCCCTTCCAGCTGTACAAGCTCCTCGGCTACATCACCATCCCCGCGAGCGTCTTCGCCGCGTACATAATCCTCGGTATCGCGCTCATCGGTCGCGAGATCGAGAATCCCTTCGGCGACGACGTGAATGATCTCCCGCTCGATGCGTTCTGTCTGCAGATCAGAAAGGACATCGATATCATCATGAGCAAGCCGGCCTCGAGTATCGAGGAGGTGGTCATGCATCCCGATAATCAGCTCTTGTATCCGCTGAGTAAGCTGGGCAGTGCAGGGTGGGCGGCCAAGAGTGTGGAGGAGATTAGGGATGCGCTGGCGAGTAAGCCGGGCTTGCACTTTCCGTTGGTAGAGCATGATGAGCATCCTAGACCTAGTCACTCGGATGGTGCGGGGCTTCGTCGTCGCACGACGAATGAGCGCCGTGCTGAGGAGGGTGAAGCGGGACATAGTGTAAGCAGTAGCGATGCAGGTGGCGATGGTGGGGATTAAGTGAACCACGGATTGTACGCCGCCTAGATAAAACAGATAGTCAGACATTCAGATTAACATGTTAGCTTTCTTTCTTAATATTGAGATGGTTGTAGCCTGGATCAGGCAAGGGAATTGTCTCGCACTCATCCTCCACCCCCAGAATATAGCAAACTAACTTTTTTGGAATTCATATAACGTCCACTGATCCCAGAAAGTGAGGACTTCCCGTCTTGAAGATCACACTGTCTTGCCCATCCTAAGCATAAGCATCTCCAAAGCCCTCATCCTCCACGGCCAATTCATGGACTCCCAGGCAACAAGCACACCTATCGCTGCACCGCGTACCCTTCTTGCAATAGTGATCCATGGAGCAGAACCCATAACGGCAAATCAGAACGCCGGTGTGATCATTCGAGCACTCGTATCTCTTCCTCTCCTTATCGTCAAATGCCAGAGCGTCTTTCTTTGCCATGGTCACATATGTCTCAGTCGAGGTTTCAGTGATATGAGGGTGGTGAAGACTAAGATGATGAACATGTTAGCAACTACGTCTAGATACATCGTTAAGACATGTACAGGGTTACTCACATAGGTTTTGCGTTGTTGTGTCCAGTGGAGTGAGTGCTGGCTGGTGCCTCCTTAGCCGTAGTGACAGCAACAGCACTGGACAAGGCAATCGTAGGCGAGGCAGTAGACAATGCCGCCAGGCCAGCAAAGGCAGCGGCGGTAGTGAAAAGCTTCATTGGAGCGTGTATGTGTACGTGACTATAAGCTGGTCGTCACGCCGAAGCGAGAGTTGTGTTATTGAGAAGAAAGTGAGTGAGTGAGTAGAGACGTTGCGAGAAAGAGAAGAAACCCCTAGTGACGGTGAGGCTGAACCGTGTGAGAAATATGAAGAAGCATTTCGAGAATGATGAAGTGGGACATAGTGGAGAGGCCCTGGAGTGAAGCAAAAGGATGGAGTAAACAAACCCACTGCCCACCTCATTCAAGCCAGTACGTCACTCTGCCAAGCACTAAACTGAACCACAAACATCAGCCTCAAAGTCCTGCTTAGTCTTCATGAACTAGAGTCAATCCAAATAATAATATTTGGTGGGCTTTCCTGCACCAACAGCCTGGTCAATCACTCCTAGAGTGCGGTCAAGCTAACAGTCGGATTCACTACACTAGTCACACATGTAAATGCAAGGCAACACACGTTCAATTGATAGATGGGAAGGCATTTTGAACGAAAATGAATACTTTTGGTCATATATATCGAGTCTAGCAAACGAAAGAACCTGTTGTCTATCGCTTGGCGTAAAAATAAACGCATTCATCCCTCCAAACCTCTATATAACGCCGGGTCATGCAGTTCTGCAAAGTCTAAGATATCGTGCGGTTGTAACACCAAAAAAAAGTCATGAACGCATCTAGTCGGCTTCATCATCAGTGTTGGGAGGTTGGGGTGTGCCCTGACCGCTTAGTTAGTGTCATACTCAAGTTGCTTATGATGGGAGAAGGACATACCTTAGGGCTGTTCAGCCAGTCAATGTACCTCAATCTTCTCCTAACTTCCCGGTCCTTGAGTTCCTTCTTGGTCATCTTCTTCTTCTTCCTGGCCCTGAACTTCATGTCGTCCTTGCCACCCTCGGCTTCACTCATGACAGGAGTACCGTTGGTAGATGGAGCTGCGGAGCTCACGTTGCTGCTCACATTGCTGGATCCTGGGCGCGAGTCTTCGAAACGGTCCATGTTGACGGCAAGGTGGCCCTTGTGGGTAACGCGGCCATCGGCAACATGCCATTGCTCAGGGCACAGCGCACCAACAAACTCTTCGTTGTGAGAAATCATGATGACACCACCCTTGTATTCACGAATGGCAACAGCAAGTCCACCAAGGGAGTCACGATCCAAGAAGTTGGTAGGCTCGTCAAGGACGAGAAGATGAGGGTTGTTCCACATGGCACCAGCTATGTATGTGTTAGCAATGATTTGTCAGTATTGCAAATGGAGTGTACGTACCGAGCACAACCTTGACCTTTTGTCCTCCAGAGAGACCGGAGATCTCGTTGTGGTTCGCAATCTCAGGGTCCAAGCCAAGATCCTCAAAGTGCTTGGAGATGACCTTGGGCTCAAGGACACGGTAACCAAGACCCTCACGCGAAGACTCGTGATCATCGAATTCCTGTACGAGCTTGGTGAAGCCCTTCTCAATCAAAGTCTCACGGGAGAGGTGCGAGTTGAACTTGGGCAGCATGTGAAGCCACTTGACCTCGTACTGGAATGACTTCTTGTACTTGGAGCGACCAATAAGCGCCTCAATCTTGCGGGGGCCCTTGCCGTCACCAAGGTCAATTGGAGTCTCCATCTGAGCCTTGTCTTCGGCAGTGAGGACACGAGTCTGCTTCATGAGCACCTCACGGTCATCACCGTTGGCGTAACGCCACTGGAGGTACTGGTTGGGTGTCTTTTCCAAGTGCATCTCGACGTGCTCAAGAGCGTGTTGCTTGATGTAACCAATACGCAAGTTGGGGTGCTTCTCGACGGTACCTTCCTGAGGAATAGTCTCTCCAGTAAGCATCTTGATGAGGGTAGATTTACCAGCACCGTTGGCACCAATAATGGCCACTCGAGATGACAGAGACAGGTTGCAGGAAGCATCAACGAGCGAAGGCTTGGACGCTCCAGGATAGGTGTACGAGCAGTTGGTCATGCGCAGGATAGAACGAGTGTTGGACTTGACACCAGTGAGGATACCAGGAGGAGGGAACTTGAACTGGACCTGGGTAGCCGACAGGGTGTAGTAGCTCTTGGCCTCGGGCTTTTGTCGAACAAAGTCAGCCAGGTTACCCTTGTAGCATACCAGCTTCTTGTTTTCGTAATGGTAAATGTCTGTGCAGACTTCGTCAAGGAAACCAGAGTCGTGGGAGACGATCAAACTGGTGATATCGGAGTGCGACTTGAGGTACTTTGCAAGCCACGCAACGTTGGCGACATCCAAGTGGTTAGTGGGCTCGTCAAGAAGAAGGACATCGGCGCGCATGAGCATAGCACGGGCCAAAGCCAACTTCATCTTCCAACCTCCGGAAAGAGATCCGACCTTGTGCGATTGTCTGCCTTCGGGTCCAGAGGTAAAGCCGACTTCTTCCAAGACTTCGGAGATGCGCTCCCTGCTCTCGTCCGCGAAGCGGGGGTCGCGGACAATGTACTCCAGAATAGAAAGATCGGCATCTTCGCCCTGGTTGTGCTCAACAAAGCAGGTCTTGACCTCGTCCTGAGATGGGAAACCTTCCAACTTGCCGCTTGCGATACTTCGCATGAGCGTAGACTTTCCAGCACCGTTGCGACCGCAAAGACCATAACGGTGGCCCTTGAGCAGACGCAGGTTGGTGTGTGAAAGAAGCAACATACCACCGTAACCCAGAGAGAAGACGGCATTGACAATCTCAGTCTCTCCATCATCCTCTTTGACGGGTTGGCCGAACTTGCGGTGGTCCTCGTCAACATAAAATTTGTGGACAGCCTCTGCGACCTTGTCGGCATCACCAGCGTTAACCAGGGGCTCCAGGTAGGGCGCGACAAGCTTAGGAATGCGCTGGAGTTCTCTCTGGTTCACGACCTCAGCAATCATCTCGGAGATGTAGGCCTTTGTAACGTTCCAGGTCTCGGCATCACCAGGGAAGTTGAGCATAGTGGCAGCAGCAGCAATCTCCTTGTCCAGAACCTGCTGAACATCTGGTGACAGGACGCGGGCAATGGCACCGCTCTCAGCGTTGTGGTCAGGGTCACCCATGGCCTTCTCAATGACATCCAATGCACGCTGTCCAATTTCACGGACTTCCGGCAAGGATGCGCGGTCCTTGACAGCTTGCACACCGGGGCGAAGCTTGGGAAGGAAAGCGCGCGCCTCGATAGGGTCGTGAACGAGCTTGGTCAGGTTCTCGACAACGACAACCGTCTGGCGAGTGACTTCCTGGGAGGTTGAGGGCATGTTCAAGGAGCGCTCAAGCAGAGGAGTGACCATGGCCAATACGGGGGATGTGACGATGGCGACAAAGGTCGTTTGCGAGAGGGCATGGATGGCCTTTTGCAGACTCTGGGTCGAGGGATCTTCGATAGCCTTGACAAGGAGGGGTATCCGGGGTGCAATGTCATCGTTCTGGAGGAGGGTGGTGAGACTGTTCATAGTCTTGACTGCTTGCTTTGCAACCTGTTCATAATTAGCATGGTTTTGTAGTTTTCATAATGTGATAGTGGCATACCTCTGTCTTGAGGTCGTGCATTCCAGACTCGACGATGGGGATAAGGCCCTCGAGCTTCTTGCCCATGGCCTCACGCAGGACGTCCTTTTCCTTCTCTACCTCAAAGCTCTCCATGCCCATCTTGGCCTTATCAGCCATGCGGCCGATGAGCTCGTATGCGAAAGCAGCACCTTGCCACTTTCCAGACTTCTTACCCAGGTATTTTGAGAGCACAGGGAGTAGGCCGACAACCTTGGCCTCAGCGCTCAGGTTGTCAAAGAGCGAGTCGAGCGCATACTTGGCTGACTCCTTGACGGCGCCAGTCTTGTCTGCCATCAGGTCGAGCGCCAGGGGTACCAGACCCTCTTCCTGGACAAGAAAGATGGCCTCTGTGATGCGCTGTGTGCGCGGGAGGCGCTCAAAAAAGGCGCCAAGGGCGTTCATGGCGCCCTCTCTTCGCACGGCATCCTTCTTATTGCCGGCGTGTTTCTTGATCTCGTCGATTATTCCATAACCACGAAGGCCGCGGAAGCCAACTGAGTTCTGGAGGAGGGTGGTGAGGGCGTAGGCGGCGTCGACCGAGGCGTGCGACGTCTTTGCCGTGACGATGCTTTCGATGAAGGCGCTGACATCTTCCTGCGAGGGAGCAGGGCTGGTGCCAGCCTTGTCGACGACGATAGCAGGAGCCATGGATGGCGATTCAGAGTGCGGCATCTGCTCAGGGGAGATGGTGCGCTGCACTTTTTCTCTGGGAGCGGCGAGGGATTTCTTTTTTGGAGGGGCTTCCTTATCGATATCAGGCAAGGTTGGCGGCTGCAAGCGTAAGCGGCGCGCAGCAGCGTGGGAGAAAAAAAACGAGCGCAGAAACGCGGGTATCAAACGTGTAGAGACGCCCCGATGGAAGAGTGGAGAGTCTATACAAAATACAGGAGCAGTGAAGAAGGAGCGTTGGTTGGGCACACCGGGCAAAAGTGTCGAGGGGCCTGTCTTGTACTCTACAGTCGGGCGCGGATCTAAATGATTATTTTTGCCCACGGGTCAGGGCGCCGCTTGCGTGCACGTTTTTCCTTTTCGCCCGCCCTAGTCCTGCTTCCGCTTACTGCAGGGCTGGCTGACCCTCGCCGGATATCCCATCTTGCGTCTACACCGTATCCTGCTTACCACCTGCCTACCTACTGTTGGCCCAGCCTGAAACAAGTCAAAAGTATATCGCTTGATGCGACCTTAATGCGGCGAGTCTTCCTTCAACTTTGGAACCACCCTTCACCACCCATGTTTCGACCGCTTTGCTCAAATCCCGCTCAATATACCTATCCTTCTTTCTCATCTACTCACCGCCTGTGCCAGCCAACAGAGTGGCTCAAGAACCCCCACACGCTTTCCATGGCTCATATCTTCCATCTTAGGGTACATGAAGTACCTGTCATCTACCGACACTAGCGCAAGGAATGCAGACACTAACACGCTTAGCATACAAGTTCCTCAACAAGGAGCCTGGCATTTTACCCACACAATACTGATAAGCAATAATTTCCCATACCCGCCGCCCTACCCAGGTCCCCAGGCAGAGTTTATGTAAGATGCAATTTATTAAATCATTTTCCGGCCGTCTGTCATGGCCTTGACAGCAGGTACTCCACCAGTAGAGATAACCGTCGAGGCGAGGACAGATATCAGTATGCCGGAAGAGTTGCAGGCGTACTGGCATGCATTTCAGAAGCCTGTATTAGGAGAATCCTCAGGACTTCTCAATAGCAGCGCTCATCAATACTTTCCACTCACAGGATCAAGAATACGCGTAATGCCAGTCGAGAAGAACAAAGGAAGTTATGATAGGGGTCCACGCTAGCGGGGTACTTAAATCCGCACTATCCCCGACGCACACGCTTTCTTTCATGTGCTACCGTACCCGCCTAAGCGAACATTCATTCTCTGTCTTGTGATCATAGCATAACGTGAGTCTCTGTATATGTTTTAACTTCGGGTATCAGGACATCCTTTTCAACTCGACCAAGCCGTATAAGCAAAGATGACTCCATGCCAACATCTTTTCGTTCATCTTTACTAGACCGCCACGCTTCGAACGGTCTTCAAAATTTAACACTATCAATGACAAGAGCCGGTGTATTTCACGAAGACTTCTACAAAAGTCTGACTGGAAAGATAGAGTTGTTGTAGAATTCAACGTTTTTGAATTGTCACTTAGTGGATGTCTCCGTTCACATGTATAGTGCCGGATGATACCCAGCGGCTCAACGTGCTTTGAATGTTGGCTTCCAACTGCCGTGGCAAAAGCGACTTCGTTTTTCGTCAAAATAAATCTCAAGACGATTCATGCAATCGTACAAGCTCAAGCCTCCTTGCGAGACACACATAGAGGACTCGAGATTTCGCTATGAGAGTCTATGCACCCTCCCCAAGATCCAATAACGCATTTTCATGAAGTCAAGTATAGTCTTTTTGCTACAAGGATAAGATAGCAGTCCGAAAACAGCGGTAGTATCTAGCCAAACGCATTCCACATCGTCAAGGATACCTGTTTCACGGACCGCCAGGAACGGGAAAGACCTCTTTAAGCTTCGCGGCCGCTAGCATCTTGGATTCAGTATCCTTTGCGCATCATTAAGTGAACACAACATAGGCTAGTTGTAGCTCGCTTTCGAATACATAATCCGTAACTATGGTGAGCCAATTTCACAGTTTTGATAAAGACTTTAGTGTTTGATGCACTTACATACACTACAGGCAATGTTGCTCCACGCTTACGCGACCTTCCTTATCGCTCCTAGCTCCAGTACTCTTTTTCTTACCAAGCATTCTCCATATGTATTCATAACTATATAGCCGTGCTTTCAATGCCTTACACCCTCATATGCCAGCTTACGTGCTCAGCAATTCAAGATAACTTGGATGATCTTCATGTAGTACATGAATATCCGAACAAAAGTCATCAAACCTGCATGGTATTTATCTACTACGACATAGTTCGTATACGATAACCCGTGTCCACCCAAGTAACTTTGAAGCACTTTGTAGATGCTGTGTAAGAAGCACTTAGTCATACGTCCAGTTTTTTTTTTAAAAAAATTTCTGGGAAACCGAACTATCTACTCAAACCCTTTCAACCTAGATGGTACACAGAAGTTAAAAAGCACATTCTCTTTTTCGATGTTTTTGAGTCATCCAACCTGGAACAACATCATTCCAAAGTATTCTTCGTACGACTCTTCACCGCGATATCACACACGTTTAAGTATGCAATCAGTCGAGTGTACATCATTTCACAACAGCTCAGCATCAAATTTTAGGGAAAAAAGTTAAAAGACGGAGCTATTCTATCTTTTCCTAATGGTATGAACAGACTTCCTCGTTTTCGATGCTCATGAGTACCTTCTAAATGACAGTCATTGTGCTATCATATCTATATTCGTTTCACATCCTAGAGTCTATAGCCTTAAAAAAAGATGCTTCGATGCTCTTTAGCGCGTTTAATCTATTTTTTTAGTCGCTGGCTATAATTTCGCTATTTATGGTTCTTTTTTTCTAGCTTGATGAAACCGCGTCACTTTTTACATCTTTTATGTACCACGCTTTTATTATAAGATTATTAACCAAATCTTTTACTTGGAATCGAAAAGAGAATGTACACTTCGCGGGCTCCAATACTTCAATCATGGGGAAATGTGAACCTTATTATCAGGAGTCTGCCATATCCTCAAAATCAGCAGTATGGACATATGCAAAATGTGTGAATGCGGGTAATCACATATATTCTAGGTATTTCCAAACCCGCGGCTTGAACTTTTTCACCATATATCTTCGGGTCGCAAATTTAGACAAATGTCACTGTAAGTGGAAAAAACATCAAGTAGTCCTTGAGATTCATAAAATCATAACATTGTTCCCATCGTGGTTTGTCATATCGGAAAAAAGAACATGGAGGAATAGATGATGCGACCGGTGTAAGAAGCAATCACAGTATTGCAATTTGTGTTTTCTTCTTCGATTGTATGGGAAATAACAGTCTCCCGCCTTTCGCCACAGTTGAAACAGCAGGAGTTCGTAAAATTTTGGTGCGAAGTATTTTTGATCAAAAGACAACAGCATGCCGTAGAAAAATCAACATGAGTGTTTCGATCAAAATGGTGCAACAAAAACACTAGAAATCTAAATTATGGAGAATGTTGATAGCATCCGTGGGAAAATTCAAACATATTCTAAGATGAGAATGCATCATGACAATTATCAAGACACAAAAATGGAAAAATCCCAAGTCAAAATTGCAAAAAGTTTTCCTTAAAAAAAAAAAACAATTGCAAATTTCCATGAAAAAAAGGTTGAACAAGGAAGGAGAAAACAACCGCCAAAGAGCTATACCACACCCTCTACACCTCCCCACCACCACTCTACTTCCCTCCCCCGCCAAGTTTCCTCCTCACCCAACCATCCACACCCACCCTCACACATCCAGTCACCCGCTCCAACCACAAAACCCACAACCCAAAAACACAACCTCAGCAGCAACAAAAAAAGCCACGCAAACAACCCCCTTCCCCATCAACAAAGCCACATCACCCAATACTCCATACCCCTCCCCTCCCAATCCTACTCGCCCACCACCCGATGCCACGATCCACCACGTCATCCGGGCACCAAACCTTCCGCCGTCCCCAGCCCAGCGCGGCGGTTGGTCGGGAGCGGGCTCCCGAACAATCGCAGCCTCCGTGCTATTGAACCCTTGTAATAACACCACACATACACACATGCACGGCAAACTTTTCTTTTCCGCTCCAAACCATGCATTCAGACGAGTGGACGGTGCGGAGAAAAAAAAAGGGGGGGGAAAGGGAAGAGCGAAGAAGGTGTGGTAGGCAGGCGTAGGTGTCTGCGTGACCTGGGTCTCACCGTTTGGACAGAAAATGTAGGGTGTACGGTAGTTGTACGCCTTGGTAGTATGACTGCCGTCTATGAGAGAGAGGACCTATATGATCGACCCCCTCCCCCCCCTCAACTAAACCCACGCCTTTCCCAACGTAACCCAGCCCCCCCCGCGATCTCACAACGATCGTAAGATCGCGATGAGTTAGAGTGGACAAGCACGTGGTCCACATGACTAATATGTCTCCTTTCTCAGCTACATATGCACAGCCTCCGTAGTGTGTATGTGTATGCAGGAGTAAGAGTTAAGGTAAATGTAGCAAATGCGACAAGGTCTCTCTGCTTAGTTGCAGTTTCCAAGGTTGGGCCATGAGTACATTGCATACGCATTGCAGTTATCAAAAGCAAAGAGCATTGAATTTTTTTTAATAGTAAGTTAGTCTAGGTACTGAGAAAAGGAAATAAAAAGAAGGTATGCATATGCATGTACTACCGCAGCAACATAAGGCCCGATACGCGAGACCAACCGAAGCCACATATGCGTAAAGTCGCGAGTCTTGCCTGCTTCCTCAGCTGAGAGTTCGAACACATACATCATCAGACATGTGTTGACACGAACCGCCCCAACACGTGCCTTTGCGGCTTATTTGTCCTAGATAGCACGTATGTACACCTACGCCGCCCCCCCCATCACGCCAACCATGGCACGTAAAGTATGCGGGTATACGTCACTTGCAGCGTAGCCACGCCAGGGGGTGATGGAGATGCAAGGTGCAACAAAAAAAGAGAGTATGCGTTAGTCAAATGGGGAGATGGAGAAAAGGAGTTAATGTACTGGAGATCAACAAAAGCAGGACGCCCTATAGCTAGGGAGTTTGAGTGATCAACGCCGCATGTACGCATATACGGAGGGAAGGTTTCATTTGTCGGTGTTCGAGTTCGATACGAGGTAGAGGGTCCCGCAGCCAGGTTTTCTTATTCGAGAAAGAGGGATTTTTCTTGGGGAGAAGAAGGGATAGGTTGATGATGACGGATGGGGCAATATCATCGGACGGCGTGATAACAATTCCAAGATTGTAGGAGCGGCGACACAGGAGTGGGTGGGCAACAAAGGTGGATCGAGTCAGCCAGGGCACGTTTGGCTATGGTATTGGTTGCTGGGGTTGTGTGCTGAGCTGTGGTGTGGGGGGCCGTGTTCGATACATACGAAGAAATAAAGGGAGGCCTGTTTTGTCCATGGTAATTATGCATGCGGAGAAACCAAGGCCGCACAAGCCTCACGGTTACGGCCGTACATGGGCTGATTTGCCTGAGTCTTGTCCGTAGCCTCGTTGAATCAGGTGCATCGCAACATGCAGACAACTCTAGACCTCTGGTGATCATGATGGTTGTAATGACGATGTACGTCGGAGTCGGCGCCTCCGGCAGTATCTTGGTGATAGACGTTGTGTGGAGCGTTAATGTCGTCATACCTTCCCCTCTGCCGACAAAATATCAAGTTTGCAGCTGCAGGCGACTGCAGATCCCAGGCCTTCCCTCGGGTATCGCCCCCGTCTTGTGTCAGCATCTCGTCAGCAGGAATGGGACGGAAGTAGGGGAAGGAGACGAACAACTGGAGCCAGGTGCTAAAAAAAAAAGATTAAGGGACCATATGATGTGCACTACACTGGCATTAGCTTATTTGGTGCTGTTCCATCCTTTGGTGATGACAAGACAATCATCGGCGAAGTGATAGCAGGGGGGAGAGATGACCGTCGTAGATGGGGGCATCAAGCATGGCAGTGGGCATACTACAACCTGTTCGGACGTTCTCCGGAGTCCAGAATGCGTGATACAGCACTAACACCGGCAGGACTGACAGAAAAAAAAGGCCAACCCAGCGATTGATTAGACTTGCATTGGGCTTACCAAGAGAAGGTAGTGTGAGCAAGAAGAGGTAGTGTGATGGCCTGAAACCCATGTTTATGATCCACGGGCTGCATGAGCTGGCGGGCATTGCATGCCCATCACAAGCAGACTGTCGTGTTGGAGATTAGGTTTCGATAGAGTGATGTCCACGTCAACACATCACTGCGGCCGCGGGCATCTCCCGACAGCCAGGTTGCTAAGTGTGGATCTGCTGATGGTCGTCCACGTTGTGAAGGGCCGAACGACAGTGGCGACAGTGATCTTGTGCCCCGCCATTTGCCTCACGGCAGTCATTTCAACCAAGGTGCCCTGCAGCGCAATCTTTCCGGCCTTGAGTAGCGCACCGTACCCAATGTTTAGATGCTACGGTAGCTTCGGACGATGCTATACCAGGGCTCCATACGTGCAACCACTTAGTGGAGCAGAGCAAAACGCTCGGCAATCCCCACAGAGACTTTCTTTTGGTATCACTCCTGAACCTGTCGCGAGCCCCAGCATTGAAACCCCCCAGCTCGGGTTCGGTCATCACATGTGACGGCACTTGCAACTTGCAATGTGGCGGGAGGCTTCGCTGAATGCGAAATAGGCGCTTGTGCCGACATGGACTGACTGGACCCGACAGTCCTGGACGGGTACGTTCGTCCGTGATCATTTCCCTTGCTGTGCAGAAGGGATGGGGATCTGCCCGTAGCTCCGGGATTGATGAGTGCTAAGTGCGTAGGGATCAGATGCCGAAATTCAGACGAAGCGCATGGGTGGGAATGATTGACGTGTCGTGGGCCATCGGGCTAATATTGCGATGCAATCCTTCGATGCCTCCACATCGTCGATGTGATGCTTAATCTGTAGCCATCAATATTCACTGCGGATAGACGTTGCGATGGAAAAAGCAACAGCAACGGTCACTGATTTGATGGGGCCAAAGCGTCGGAGTACGATTTGGCTCACGGCGTAGGCGCATAGACAGCGGGAAACCATCTGAGCTTGGTCCTGCGTTCATTATGCACGCCTGGATTGAATCCACAGCAGAAAAAAAAAAGAACCAAAGTCTCCTTGACCGCTCCTACCCCTTGCGCTATAGGTGCGGATCATTTTGAGTGTTGATTGACATGGAATTTTGCAAGAGGATTCCTTAGACCACCAATTCTCCGCATCTCGCCCCTATCGTAGAGATGAACTGGCAGAATGTAAGCCATGTGCATGCGTGTCATCATTTTTTTTCAAGAAGCAAGCCTTGTGTGGCTGCGAGATTGAAGCACTCCTTGGGGCGCATAGCGATACGGATCTGGTGCCAGTCTCACTGCCAGCTCGAATAAGGAAACAGGGGGAACACCAACGGAGATAGCGGGCTGTTCGAGATCCAAGCCTGGGGGTAAATCAAAAGCAATAAGCGGAGCCGTTAAGCCCAGAACAGTAGCGGTTGCTTTCATGGTGTGGCCTGTAGCGTCTCCATCGTACGCGCGAGAACGATGCTAACGTCCTGTCACACCGTCCTGACGAATCGATTTGTCGGACATCAGCCACATGGTCGAAGATACGCTAACGATTTCTGCAGTGACAGGGTACTGAGGCAAGCCGACGCGGACGTTTGGTGGGTCAGGCCGAGATGTGTCGACAGGGCCCAGAAATGGAGCATCAGCATATCCAGTGATGATGCTCGCTTAGTTTATTTCCACATTTTTTAATCCACTGTGGTATCGGCGGCATATCATACCCAGCTAGACCAAGATGAGGGGAGGGATACAGACACGTCGGCCAGACCACAGATCGCAATCTCTACATGCCGTATATGGACGTGACTGTGCTTTTTGCGACGGTCAAAGTCTCTGTCAAGTTAGCGGCTTGATGTCTTGCAGAAGTGGACTTCAAGGTTTGTGTGTTGGTGAAACAGGAGGGTTCGATAGGCTTGCTGGCGCACGTCGCACCGTCTACCGAGTCTGTCGACGAACACGTCCACTCTGGTAATGGGGAGTGAATCCTTCCGGTAGATACCGGTAACAATCGTTTATGGAAGGCGTACCGAATACCCTGCAAATGGATCTTCATCGGCGGTGATGCACAATGCACAAGAGCTGACAGGAAAATCGGGGGGTTTGCAGTCCGCCCGTCATCCGGCGTGGTCAGTATTGGTGGACATTCCCTTTGATCCGGCTGATCTGAGACTTGGCTGTGTCACATCCTGGGGAATCTCACGGTCAGCCGAGCACATCTCGCCGTGTTGGTGGGAAAGGACTCTGGACTGATCTACGTGGCCCCTTGTCGTGGCGTAATGGAACCGGAAGACATACTCAACAAGAAGAAGACGGGACAGGGTGCGCGACACGGTACTGGACCGTTTGTCGTTGCCGTTGACCTGTTTGGGAGCTCTACTGCCCCATTCGGGCCGCTAGGTCTCATTTGTTACCCTGTCATCCGCATCCCTGTGACTTGGTAGAGGAGCGAAGGCTGGGTATTGGGAAGTCTCATGTGGACAGAACGTGTTTGATCATCGGAGCCGCTTAGCAACGGTGGCTTGCATGCGGATGACACGGCAAGGCAAGGCAGAAATGAGCCCGGGATGCCTCGACATGAGCCATCTGTGAGGCTTCAAGAAGAAGGGTTGCGGACGATTTTGTTTTGACAAGGAGTAAGTGGGCGGCCTATGACACGAGAATATAGGAGTACCCCATTAATAACGAGTCGTCGAGATGGCATAATGGCCGAAGGAGCTGGGAAGCCGAATGCCGGGAGTGGATATTAAAAGACAATTTCGGTTGGGCAAGAAGGGAACAACGTGTAAGTATGTGTGTAAACCACGTACGATACAGACGCGTTTGGCGTGACGTATTATATGCCACAGGATGCGAACAAGACCCAATGGTCTCGTCCAGGAACAAGCGATATTAGAGCAGGCTATGTGTTCTTGCAGAGGCCTCTGTATACTACAATTGGTTTGCTCAAGACGTATGTAGCATGCATTTCCCAAATAGTCGGTTGCGCTTCACTTGGATTTTGCTCATTTCCTTGGCCAATTTGCACGAGTAAGCAGGCTGGTATGTTTTTTTGAATGTACCAGGAGAACCCTTGGACTAGTCGAGCAGTGGAGATATCAGTCGTCCGGCAGTACCAAGTTGAGGGATTTTACACAGCACTTTGGGAAAGTCGGGCATAGGAGCTTTGCGCTTGTGTTCGTATCGAGGAGGTGGTCTTGGGCAGTGCCCTGTAAACAAAATAGACGTTGCATGTCTGGGGAGAGCAACGACGGGCATACATGTGTAACGGGCGTTGTTTTCAGGCCAATCGAAAATGGCCGTTAATGCGAGGTTTTGGCGGGCCAATGCGGTTGTTCCTAGGATTATCGATGGCGTTGCGCTTGGCGAAACCCCCAGGCGGCGTCATAGCGGTCCATGTACCCAGGTACATTGTGCCTCATACGATTCGGAAGAAGGCCGGTAGATCGACTGATTATTTCAGGAGCAGAGGCCAATAAGAGAGATGCAATTAAGGCAGCAGCCTTGCCATGTCCGCGCTGGCTTCGCCTAGATACTTTAGCCGGGATACCCTGGGAAGCGTCGTGGCCCGGGCGGGAGGCGACACAACAGCTCAGTTGTGTTGATGCTAGGCGGCATCGCTTGCGACAAGGTGATGATGGGGATGATTGTGGTGCTTGGGGGAGAGGCAGGCAACAAGGCTCCAGCAAGCCAGTATCAGACGGGCCCGAGGCGCAGAAGGTGCGGCGGCCAGGGAGAGTAGTGAGGAGGGTGTTGGCATGTCGGTTCGTGACAATGAAACGCCGAGAGGATCGCTCGGATGGCACCAGGGAGGCAAACTGATGGATGGATGCAAGCGTGTTCCCGCTGACGATGGGTCACGATGCGGTCCAGGTATCGATACCCCTGCCAATCCCACGCGCCCTGAGATCAGAGGCAGCAGCCACAGAGATGTACAGTAGTACTTACAGTAGTGTGTATGCCTGGGCTGGGCTGGTGGTCTGTTCCGGGAGATCATGCACGCATTCCGCGGTGGGCAGGCGAGTGGGCGAGCAAGCAAGCAAGCAAGCAAAGAGCGGTGGCCTAGGGCTTGCTCAAGGGGAAGGCGGGTGGGCATGGCGTCAAGCCGGTAGAGAAGGGCAGCGTGCGTTGCGTACGTACTAGCTGGATGAGGGCGGGGTGGAATGGGAATGGGAGCAACGTGTGCGGTGCATTGCATCGCGCGCGAAACCCAAAGAGACGGTATGATACGCGCGAGTCGCGCGGCGGGCGTGGGTGGAGGGTGGCCCGAGCTGGGAAATTTTCCATCAACGGAAAACCCTGGATGGCGTGTCCGTGCACGTGATTCTAGGTTCGCAGGTTTGCCGTCCGCCGCCCGTGTGTTGTCGCACAGGCATGACGGACGGGCTTGCTGAATGCTACATGTCTGTGTATGTACGTATGTACATGCAGATGCAGGAGCAGAGTCAAGTAGAGTAGAGTAGCCTAGAGGGGACAATAGATGGGGGTTCAAGTCACAGTTCGTATCTGATACGGCCCAGCGCCAAACGACAAGGCGGAAGGCGAGACACGCGATGGCGGTATGTAGTAAGTAATGTACATATATTGGGGGGACGGACGAAGATGAAGGCGAGGGCGACGACGACGACGACGGCAATGCCAATGCCGTGGGCGCGAGCGAGCGGCGATGAGCAGAGGCGTCTTTCGGCCTTGCTAGCGGCAAGTGTCTGCAGTGTCATCAGACTGGAGACTGGAGAGCGGAGTGGAGTGTAGAGCACAGCAGTAGTATAGATGGACGTGTGCGGTGTGGCATTGCAGCAGCACGCAGCTTCTCGAAGGCGGGCCAGCGCCAGGGAAGGTCGGGAGATGGGGGGTTTGCGGCGTGTGGATTGGTGGCGGCATGTCATCGGCTAGAGTACAGCAGTTGTCGAGCGACAGCGACGGTGACAGCCAACGTGGCCCCCCGGCATTAGCTGCATGCGCTTGTTGCTGATCGACCCGCCTCTTTCTCAAAGATCCTCCACAGTCGGACGAGGCCAAGCCGTGGCTCAACGCCGCCATCCCGCCCTGGCGGCGCCCCAACGACGTCGTCGCTGCTGGGGTCGGAGACGGTCGCTGGAAAAAGGCATCAGCCGTCGCGCCGCCGTGGCCTCCCGCGCTTGCCCTGATCCAAATGCTGTGCTTGTGCTGATGCTGATGCTGAAACCAGCAGCCGTATGGGGGGGAAGGGATGGCATGGAATGGCATGGGATGCGAGGGGGGGCCATTTGCACCCACCGCTTACTTGCTAGCAGCAGTCGAGCAGCAAACGCCAACATGCGGTGAGCACTGTCCTCGACAACTCTCTCTCCCTCCCCTTCTTCTGGCGCCTCTCCGGGGAGACCTTTGTCGAGGGGCGAGTCAGCCTCGCCGACGTCTCTGAGTTTGTATCGTGGCCATGGTACACTTTCCAAGTAGATATGTACGTACGTAAGTACATACATACATGCTATGTACACCCATCCATACATAGATCTGTACAGCATGTATGTATGTATGTATGTCAGGATGTATGTGCGCTGCACCACCACCACCACCACTACCACCACTGCCGCTGCCGCCCGCCTTGCTGCCTCAATATTGCCAGCAAATCATGCGCTTCTGCATTCTCTATTGCTTCGCCTGGCTCGACTCCCCACTGCCGCCCTCGCTATTCTGCAAAATGCAGGCCAATCAGTCGCATGCCCCCAAACTCCACGGCGGCCCTGATGCGGACAAGTCACCGCCATGGTGGTTAGCATTAGACTGCTTTGGCGCCCCAGTGCACGCCTTGACTCGCTTCCGCTCCCTCAGTGTGCCATGCCTCTGGCGGGACGATGGGCAAGCCATCACACATGGCTTGCGACGGGTCCTACTGTCCAGCCCTTATTGATGTAGGCGACATTCGAGGGCGCCTGCCCGTGTGCTCGTTTAAAGCGTGTCCAAGGTGCAGTACCGTGTCTGGCTTGTCTCAAGTGTTTGATTCTTTCAATCTCTGCCGTTCCGTTCCCACGCTTCGCCCCCCTCCCCCCCCCTCCTCCCGTCTGCCCACCCCCTGCCCGATCCTTCGTCAGCCCGTGTGGTGTTGTCTCGACGCCCTGAGGCTGCACACCCACCCCTCAAAGCGACGAGGCACAACAACGCCCGCGAGCGAAAAGAACAAAGTGGGAATCCGGTCTGGAATCAGCATCCAACAGCCTGACGGGCCGTGCAGCGAGAAGGACAGAGAAGTAGCCCCGTGACGCTGAGGCTGCTCCCTCACTCCCAGAACACCACCCACATCCACACCCACGCACCCCTTGGACGGCCGGGCAGGATAGCCAGCCAGCCAGCCGGCAGCGTGTACTGTACGACGTCCATAAATATCAATCAGCCGTCGGTGACGCACGGCTGCAGCGCCGGCGACTTGAATCGTCATCCGGCGGCGGCAGCGGCGTGTGTGTGAGACGAAGAGACTCGGCGAGGGTTGTTCCGCTCCGAGGGCAGTGCCGGGGGACCTCTGCTCGATCCCAGCAGCCACAGCGGTGGCAGCAGCAGCGAGCTTGCTTGCTTCCGACGAGCCCACGAGGATTCTCCTCGGGTTTCTCCTGGAACGGTCGATCTGCAGTGCATCGCGGCCTGTCCTTGGATCTCGACCAGGGCCCCTGCAACGACTGTCCGAAAAGCGCTCCTGCGCCGGCGCAGCGTCGATTGGGCGGCCTGGCATGTGTGGGCGCATCGCTCGGCCAAGGCATTACTACGGGTCGTGCACATCCTCACTCTAAACCGCCTTCGTCTGTCATCTGCATTGCCGTTGCAAGGGACTGAGCGTCGGGCTAAGTGCAGTTGGAGGTGGGCTTTTTGCCAACGGTCCGCCGCCTCATCGCCCGCTCAAACGCAATTTGGACAGGGAACGACAGGTCCACCGACGACGCTACGGTGCGAACGGGCTTTGTGCTGAATCTCGCCAATCCGCCAGACATTGTACTTGAACGCTGCAGGCCCGAATTCCTGGCACTGCTATACATCTGCCCGTACCCGTCGCTCAGACTACCATTCATCTCGTCATCACTCGTTCGCCGCCCACCACCCTCACCCCCCCTTCACCCACTTTTGCATAACTTATTACAACTCTCTCCCCATCACCCATCCACTGCAGTGACCCGTGACCCTCAGCTCCTCCACCTCCACCACACCCTCCTCCATGGCAATGCATCTCGCCAGCATGGTACACGGCAGCGTTCGGGACCGCGAGGCCTTTCAGCACCAACAGCACCCGGCATACTACCAACAACCCCAGCCTCGTGGATACACCATGTCGGGTGTTACGGCCTCCTCATACCCGGTACAACCACCAGCCCACACACAGCAAGTCGAGCAGCAATACCGACAGCAAGTGCAACATCAGCAGCAACAACAACACCAACAACCACAAAAGCAGCAACGGCCTCAGTCTCCCCCTTCACCCCCGGCCGAGGAGAAGAAGCCTTCGCTTCCATCCATCTCGAGTCTCCTCGAGTTTGCTGGCAACGAAAAGACCGCATCCTCTGATTCAGGTAAGACACCCTTACACTTCCATCTAATCTCTCCCCAGGCCTTGTCGCGCTAACTTGCTTCCCAGCTTCCCAGAGCCCTCAGTCACAGCAACGAAAGTCTGCATCTCCACAACTGAGGCAAGAACAGCAGCCGCTACCACAATACACTCCAGTCTCGGCCCCGAACAACTCACGGATGACCCTGCCCCCGACTCCACCAATGCACCCCGACGTTGCACACGACGGCAACCAGTCCCCTTCGGCAGCATCCAACCACTCAGCAGCTTCTACTCCCTACTTTGTCGGCGGTGCGCTCAACAACATGGAGCCTCACCAACAGCGACAGAACTTCTCCACAGTGCCTCCAATGAAGCGCGACTCGATGCAGTCGCACTCCATGTCTCCATACAGTGCTTCCATGTACGGCCAGTCTCCCTACCAGTCCTCGCCAGGAGCTGCGTCATCAGCCTCATTCTACTCGCCCGAGCAGCACTCGTACAACACCACACCACTCTACTCGCAGCGTCCATTGCCTTCAAACTTCCAACCGCACGCAATGCCTCTGCCTGTACCTGTACCGAGCCCTGCCGCCAGCGGCTCAAACCCATGGCAACACCACCACTACATCAGCACTTCAAGCCAGTCACAGTTCCCACAGCCACAGGACCGCTACATTTGCTCCACCTGCAACAAGGCCTTTTCGCGCCCGAGCAGCCTGCGCATCCACAGCCACAGCCACACGGGCGAGAAGCCGTACAAGTGCCCACAACCCGGATGCGGCAAAGCCTTCAGCGTCCGCAGCAACATGAAGCGACATGAGCGAGGCTGCCACGCAGCCTCCAGCACCACCTTGACGGCATGATGGGCCAAAAGCCGCCGCACCTAATCGTCTTACGCAATCGGCCTTGACAAGCCTGGACATACTCGGAGTCTCCTTCCTATGACACGCTTTGTTCTGTCATATCTCGCCAACGATACCATTTGCACGACTTCTGCATCGGCGCCTGGGGGTTTCCCACCATGTTATGCATTTCAATGGAGTTTTCGTGTTTGTTAACGATATCCTACTTCGCCATCAGTCGCGATGTTGTACGCTTATTTCCCCACATCTTATTTCTGGGTCTTTCTCATCCGACAGAAGTTTTTTTTCTGTCTCGCATCTGGGAGCGCGGCATCATTTTTTTTTACCCGATAAATAACTTTTATTTCTTTGTACTATAGTAGAGACGTTGCGTTATGCAGCCAAATGCTATGACATGTGTCAAGTTGCACAAATCAATATATTACTATCTCATGACTTTTTTTCCCATGATCAACTGATAAGCGCGCTCTTGCTCTATCGCCACGTTTTTGGTGATTGAGATTAATCAGGCAGGGGAACGATGCTGTGCCTGGAACGTGTCGTGGCTTCCAAACCTAGTGGAAACTGAAGACGTCAGGGCACAACACTTGGGTGCTCGCAACTTCAAACCAAGACGTCTTTGCTGTTCGCAATGGATTACCCATGGAACCAGGCTTGCGTAATGGCTGCGTCGAATTGGAGGAAACAGTCGCCGAGAGGGCTCCGTCATTTCAACGGCTCCTTGGCTACGTACACACAAGTACATCTCGCCAGAGACCCACCTCGGTCGATCTTCGTCCCCCCCCGGCTTATACACCAACGTAATAACGATTAGCTGGGCATGGAGGGCCGATGGAAAGGAAAAAGGGTCAGTTGAGCATCCCCCAGTTCTGTGATGCTACGCTCCCTAGCCGCATAATGCAGCCTGTTATCATCAGGGCTGGCGTTCATGGTCTCATTTATCCGCCGCCCACCGCTGTCCGGGTACCGGCCAACAATGGTCATTGCCAATAGCGACTTCGGCACCACCCCCAATAAAGGAGACTGTAAACGTAAAGAGCCCAGAGATCAGTTCATATGGCTGAAAACTACATCCCCTTTTTCTTCGCGTTCAATGCCGCAAGCACAATAGACTACCTAGTAGCTTGCGCTTTGAGCAAGGCAGCTTGTATGGATTAAACTTGATTACCCTCTGCCTGAGGCCTTTTTGTTTCGCCGTCAGCAGTACAGGTCGCATGAGTCGTCTTAGCGCTGAACCTCTTGGCCATGTCATTACTTGCAGCTACATGTGCTGTCTTTCCAATGTCGTCATTCACACCACTTGTCGGATGTCTGGTTATCTACAGCCGTCCATACAAATCTACAAGAACCAACAACAACAACACTAAAGTTCAAACCTGTGCACTATTGGGCTCGCCTTCCCTCCCTCGCCTCAAAAATAAAACACTCTTCGCTTTTTTTCTGCGACTGGTGATTCATAGCGATATTGCTTGCGCAGTGCACATGTGATGAAAGCCGCATGTGGCTTGCTTCGCATGGAGCCTCAACCCCCCCTCCATCTGCACTTGAATGTATCTAGCATGTAAGTACTCTGAATCAAACGACAAAGGCATGAAGCTAGGGCGACGATCATCACTTAACAATTCCCCGAGCGCGGTGATGCTCACCCGACCAGAATCCGAGCCCCAGGTCCCGCTGGATAACGAATTTGGAGGAATCCAATAAGTCTGAAACCCCAGCTCTGGCTTGGCTCATAGCAAATGCGCAAGCGGCTACTACTGCTTTGCCTCTTAGGAAGCTTTCGGGAGGCGCTTTTCCCTCCACATTGGCCCGATGACAAGCTTGCAGGTAGTTGGTTAGAGTAAGGTAAGCTCGGTTACGCCTTCTCGGGCGGTCGTAGTCAAAAGGGCAAAAAAAGCAAAACGCAAAACATCAATCGTCTGATGGGGGAGGAAACCCTTACTGCAACAAGTAAAGTAAGGGAATCCTGCCAAACCGTTCGGTGGAACCGAGATATCTTTCTTTCCCTTTTTTGAATCACTCTTGCTTAGATTCGGACTTGATTACCGTGTTAACTACTCAGTACCCAGAAAAACAACTTGTATGGCTTTTTTCCATTTCAAACACACTCTGTGCCCCCTTTCCCCCCCCCCCCCCNCCGGCGGGGAAAAAAGAAGCAATGGTGGAATGCCACACCACTTGGGGGGTGTGCGGGCGGAGGGACACACGGAGCAAGTCTGCGACTTGTCAGACGACATGCGATTTCGCGCATGCATGTAACGTACATACAGACTACAGGATGAGTACGTATGTGATGGACTTAAGCGAGGTCAGCCGCTGGGAGGACGGGCACCAAAAGCAATCGCGGGAGGTAGATGAACAGAGGTGCGCCACGTCGTCGAAGAGGCACCCAGTGTGCCAATCGGGTTTGATGGTGAGAAGGGTGGATCAGTGCATCCGTTCAAGCCCGTGGATCGTGCTTGGAGAGAGATCTGCGCATCATCTGTTCGGAGGAGGGGGGGAGGGGGCGGCTCTGGGCCCATTCCCAGTCTCGTGGAATGTGTTTCACCTGTCTGGTTTTCCCTTTCTTGCTTCCCCCTTTGCCAATTTCCCGCCTCGCTTGCTTTGAGCGGCTGACATGCAAAGGTCGTCACCACACGGACAGCCTCGCCCTGCTTGTTCTGTTATCTACTCTTTCATTTGCAATCATGTATCGCATGCGCGGTTCCGATGGCTGCTGCAGCTGTGCGTGTCATGGGCAAGAGGGAAGGGGAGGGGGGCCAAAGGGACGGAGGGCACGGCTTCGATGCATGCCGTCACTGTGCGTCCACGGCTTCTTCGGCGACCAAGGCAAAGATGCTTATACAGAAACGGCAGTGCAAGAGAGAGGCATCGTACCATGTTGCCGTCACGAGGGCTGCATTCAAGTATTGGGGACTGGCGGCGTGGGTGAGAGAGGCCAACCAGGCCCCTGGTAAGATGCCAGCCACTTGGCGCGCGTCTTACTTAGTACAGGTCGCCAACACGGCCAGCAATTGCACCCTTTTTTCTTTGCTGGCACTGCGGAACCGACCCGTGATTGTCCCTAGCGGAAGACGATGATGCGCTCGAAATAACATCGCCTGCGCCATGATCACCTAGTTTCCGTGGGCTGCCACCCAGCCCAGCGCCAAATCCGTCAGCCTTGCGTTAGCAGAGCCAAGGCCGGACGCTCTTATTCTTCCATGTGCGCCATTTCCTCGCACTACACTATCTCTCTTGGTCCATCTGTAGTTGTAGCATCTGCCTGTGGCTGGGCCACTTTGCACGCACACGTGCAGGCGCGGCGGCGGTGCGCGCGGCCATTGTCTATTACTACGTGCATAGTAGGTACACGTATGTGCAAGGTATCGTCGACGACGTCCAGCCATGATCCCTGGATGCCAGCCTTCGAGAAGGAATCCGCCCATACCGACGTGCGACCGTTGGCCCTTTGGTTGCCTCGACCACTCGTGGCAGCCGTTAGCCGCGTGTCCCATGGCCGCGCCCAGCTCAGGCACTCGCACGCCGAAACGGGCTATACGGACGAGCACTTGCAATGGCCATGGAACAAGGGACGTAGGGTTGTCAGAACCGCGATCGACGGCCATGCATTCTGAATTGCTATACACTTACAGCTGCCGGGCATGGATTCCAATCCATTGCGGGTGTATTGTGGAGATGGGACGTTCGCATTCGCACTGGCTGCAAGAGCGGTGAGTATCATGCTGCACTGTGGTCGAGCAAAAAAAAACCCCCCCACCCCGCCCAATAGCACCAGCAACCTCGGTCATTAACATTCACCATCTTGACACTCGAGGCGACACGTCAATGTCGGAGCATTCCACTGCGTTACCAGCATGTCCCAAGCGCCAGCATCCCACTCACGCCAGCGTGACAGCTGTGATCGCCCTCTTACCGCCGCACGAACGCTCATGCCTACCCTTTGTCCGTTCGCACCACGATGCATATGAACCGCATTCTAGCGCCAGGCGAGCAAATACTCCGACACTAGGGCTCCATGCGGAATCGACGTCAAGGCCGTGCTGCAGATGACAGATGGGATCATCCTGGCTTGCCCAAAGCACCCTTCCCCCAGGCCCTGTCCCTGCACATCCGCAACCCTAAAACTAACCATCTCTCACTTTCCGGAGAGAAGTCCCTTTGAGTCAGCATACATACATACTATGGAGACGCACGCCTAAGGGCCGACTCATGGGACTACCTGCTGGCACCAAAGCGCCATTGCGCCATGTCGGACATTTTGCATCGCGCGACCAGTCTCTTGACCCCCCCTCCCCCCTTGCCGGAAGAACGATGCTTTGCGGAAGAATTTTTTTTAAAAAAAAAAAGTTCTCGGAAGGCTGGTGGGCTTGTCCGATTGTTGATCGCCTCACTAAGATGCTCGCTACCAAACAAAATTTCGTAAGGCAGAAGTTGAGCGATAAAGTTTGGCTATTCTGCGGGAACTAGCATCGCGCATATCGCGCAACTCTGTTTCGTCTCAGGTTCCTTTCCCAAGCATCCTCGCGTATAAAACTTCTTCCAGCATCATGCCTGTTGACGGCCGGGTGATGATCAGATGACGGAGTGCCACGCCGTTCCCCCTCATCTCGTTCTTGGGTTGCGACGTCAAGCGTCTTCGCCCTGGAAAGTACCATGTTACGGCCGAAGGGAATCATGAAGCGTGGCCTGGATGGATGCTTCCTACTCCTGCTACTAGGAAGTCCCTGGCTCCCGCCCCCCTCATCCTCGTGGCTGTCTCCGCTGTGATCAGAGCCAAGGTGTTGCAACTAGTACGACGTCTCATTCCCTCGTCAAACAAAACTTGACGGCCGTCACCGCTATTCGAGGTACTGGGTACGACCCAGTGTGCGATATCCAGGTACGCGCAGCTGCTGGAACAGTGTCAAGGAAAAAAACGATAGAATCAATCTCATGCCTTGTATGCAATGCCTGGCCGCTGGGCTCTTGAGAAAGGCCATGGTACGTGGTGGTCGCAGCGTCAGGCTTTCCAAACACGACGGAAAAAAACAACCTCGGCGTTTTTTTCTCAGCGCAAAATGCGTGGGGTACCCATTTACACCTCGTCCCTCGCAATCCTTTCCTATACTCACACTCCCTACATCTGATTGGCGCGCTCCCTACTACTAGTTAGCAGCGCACCTAGTAATCCCCCCGTCACGAAGTCCATCACTTACAAACCAAACCCAACGAATGCACCTTTGCACGTCCCTTCTACTCCTTCCGCCCTAAGTGCAATTCTGGTACCCTAAAGTTAATCTCTAAAAAAAAACGAGCGACAAAGCTGGATGCCTCGTTTCCTAGTTGATAGCATCTACCATCTAATTACCGAGGATGAACCCAAGAAAAAGGAAATAACGGTATCCATTTCCCCCACCCCCATTTTACTAAGCATACACCTGCGACCCCGTTACGTCCGTAAGAGAACCAGAAAAAACAAAATAGCTACCTGACTCGAGAGAGAGCCAAACCACCCAGCATCGAGACCGCCGTCCCCCAGCCCCAAACAAGAAAATGCCACAATCGGACTTTGCATCTGCTGAATACGATGCGGGAGTAGGGGGTGTGTGCGATGGACGGGGGGGCACTGGGACTGGGGTAAAAAAAAACCAAGCCCAATCTTGCCATACAGTCAGCTGTCTCGGGTCCGACCACCGTCCTCTCTCTCGGCGCCTCTCTTGCCCTTTCTCTTGCCCTCTTCGTACTTTTACCAAGTACTCAACTAAACTAGAGTTAGAGCAGAGTACTATAGCTATGGCGATCCTTTCCTTCTTTTCACACCATACCTAACTTCGTAGTCGTACCCATACCTGGTTCTCGTATCCCTTTCCCCCCGTCCGCGATACGCATCGACTTTACGCGCAGCTTAAGCCGCGGGACGGGACGCGCTTCTTTCAAGTGGTCGTCACACGTGTGTATGTGTGGTTTTTTGTGAGAGAGGGATTAGAGATGTGGTTTGGGTAGGATACGCGGTCGTGGGGATTATCTCGATTCGCATCGCATCGCGTACGGCGTAGAGAAGATGAAGCTTCGACCCACCTTCTTTCCGCTATGTTTTGCCGGCCGCATCCGCTGGTTCGGCCTTTTTCGCCTTCTTTAATGTGATTTGCTACACTTTTTTTTGGTCTTTTTATCTTTTTTTTTACGCGTGTGAGGGAGAAAATGGGGAGGGGACTGCGATTACGAGTAAGATGTGCGGAATTAGATGACCCTTTTTTTTCGACCCTGTTCTGATCTTGGAAGGGTGAGCGCGCGCTTATGCGCGGTTGTGGGTGGGTGAGCAAGAGCATGGGAGCGCGATTTGGTAGGCGCGCGGTCTTTTTTTTGCCCATCTTACAGAGGTACACGATAAGGATGT